>CAUYRT010055787.1:0-17143 GCA_963574885.1 Lepilemur ruficaudatus
CTGCCTCAGCCTCCCGAGTAGCTGGGACTACAGGCATGCGCCACCATGCCCGGCTAATTTTTCTATATATTTTCAGTTGGCCAATTAATTTTTCTCTTTTTTAGTAGAGACGGGGTCTCGCTCTTGCTCAGGCTGGTTTCGAACTCCTGACCTTGAGCGAGCCGCCCTCCTCGGCCTCCCAAAGTGCTAAGATTACAGGCGTGAGCCACTGCGCCCAGCCAAGAAAACATTTTTTTAATTAGCAGGGTGTGGTGGCACATGCCTATAGTCCCAGCACTTTGGGAGGCCACGGCACGAGGATCGCTTGAGGCCAGGAGTTCAAGAACAGCCTGGGCAACATAGTGAAACCCTGTCTCTACAAAAAAATTAAAAAATTAGCCAGGCATGGTGGTGCATGCCTGTAGTCCCAGCTACTTGGGAGGCTGAGACAGGAGGCTCGCTTGAGCCCAGGAGTTCAAGGCTGCAGTGAGCTGTGATTGCATCACTGCATTCCAGTCTGGGTGACAGAGCAAGACTCCGTCGAAAGGAAAGGAAAGGAAAGGAAATTGGGGGGAGGAGGGGATGGGTATATACACACCTAATGGGTGTGGTGTGCACCGTATGGGGGATGGACAAGCTTGAAGCTCTGACTCATGGGGCAAGGGCAGTATACGTAACCTAAACCTTTGTATCCCCATAATAGGCTGAAATTAAATAAATAAATAAATAAATAATAAAAAGAAAAAGAAAAGAAAGGGAGAAAAGAAGCCTTTGGCAGCACCAGGGCATGCCCCCTCTCCCGGCCTCAGTTTCTCCCTCCAAACTGGCTTCACATCCACCCCTGTCAGAAGGGAATTCCTTGTCCCAAACAACGTGGCAGCACTTTGAAAATTCCAGTAGCCGTTTCCAAGGCGGCGTCGGCAGGGATTCAGGGAGCACCAGGAGAATACGCGAGAGGCGGCATTGCAGACTCCAGCCGCCTCTCCCAAGGGTGCAGCCCGAGGCAGGGGAAGGGTCCCAGGAGCCCCACCCCCACCCCCCCAGCCCGGGTCTGAGAGCGCGGCGGGCAGAGCCTGGCAGTGAGTAACTTGCAGGCTCGCTTTGGTATTCCTGGTGGTTTCATTCCGGAAGGGTGGGCCGCAGCGGGAGGGGACAGACGGAAAGGTTCTCAGGTGGAGGCTGATTGGCAGTGGGCCGGCCTGGGGTCAGGGCCCTTCCAGCCTGCGACACGCCCCGGACCGGGCGGCCTCCTGACGCGCCCTCCCCGCCCTCGGGTCTAAAGGGCGAAGCAATGAGCCATCTCACTTCCTGTGCGCCCTGCCAGGGCCGGGCTGCTTCCAGACGGCCAGCAAGGGGAGGGGATGGAGGGGGCTGGCCGCGGCCTTTGCAGTCTAGCAGTATGGTTTTGCTCAGTAAACAATGATTACAAAACAAACAAACAAACAAACAAACAAACCTTATTCTCAAAGCCCCTGAGCTGGGTGTGCACCAATTGGCCCCTGAGGAAGTTCTCGCCTTTAGGACGGGACAGAGAAAAGGCTACAAAGTGACCCCACAAATGAGTCTGAAAAGGAACCTGGTGGGTGATCGGCTGCCAGAAAAAAGGCAGCTCAGAGGTGACGAAGACATAAAGGGCAGCTGTCACCTCCTTGAGCTCTTTCCTTACCTGAGAACCAGAAATTGGGGCAGGATTTAAGCAAAAATTCACTGGCCAGGACAAAGCTCCCTCCACCCTAAAAAAAAAAAAATTAAAAATCAAAGAGAGGAAGAAAAACAATGGGCTTTGCTTTACTAAACTAATGACCCAGGACTTGTCGCTTAATCCCCTGTGCCTCAATTCCCTCCTCTGTAAAGCAGAGCTAAGTGAAAGTGCCTGCTTCTGTTCTGACCCAGGCTTGCAGCAGGGATTAAGGGACTAGTGGAAGGAGCCCAGCCCAGCACGGCGCCGGCTCTGCTCGCAGCAAGTGGCAAAGCATGTCTCTTCTGACCTGTCTGGAAGCAAGCGGAAGCCCCTGGGGCGGATGCTGAGTCTCTGGGGGCCTTTCCGGGCTCACAGAATCTTCTGAGGCCACTTCTCAGCTGTCTTTGTCAACAGAGGGGACTGTGGGTGAAGCCTACATCAACACACCAGCTAATTTCCCCAACGCAACTTCCCGGGGCTCCAAGGAGGAGCAAACAGTTTCCAAGGCTCCTGGTCCACTCCTGCCCCTTAGGGAGCTCCTGGACTGATCTTGTGCTCTTGGAAGAACTCCCCAAGCTGGGGGAAACTGAGGCCCAGACTGCTGGGGGAACTGGTTCAGGGGGCGTGGCCCCTGGCGAACCCCAGCAAGGCAGCTCGAACAGTGCTTTGCAGACGCGGCTGTTCCTTGGATTTATCTGGGATGCCTGGGTGAACAGTGCTTTGCAGACGCGGCTGTTCCTTGGATTTATCTGGGATGCCTGGGTCGCCCCACTCCATCCCAGTCCGACCTCCCAGAGATCCTGGGGTAACCTATCGGGGTGCAGCCCCAGACTTGTCAGAGCTCCGTGCAGAGGCCCCTCCCAGGCTAGCCCGGCCCCGTCCCGGGCTGTATAACCCCCAGCAACAGAGGAGAAAGCCCAGGGACTCCAAAGAGGAAAAGGTCTGCATTCGCCTCGCCATTTTCTGATCACTTTCACAAAAGCCTCAGTTAACACACCAGCTAATTCTCCCAACCTGACTTCCCCCTCCCCCAGCAAGGAGGAGCCTCGGAGGTGCTCCCTGCAGCTGCGCCCCGAGGGAAGGGTTAACAGGAAGCGCCTGGCGTCCCGGAGCCACAGAAGCCCCATTGTTCTCCAGCCTGCCCTCTCCCCCTCGTCCAGGAAGACCCTCTGGGGAGCCCCTTCAAAGGGGCCAGGAGGTCTCTCCAGGCTGAAGGCCAGCCCTTCGGGAGCGCGAGCACAGGAAAAGGAAACCGGCCGCTTCCAGGCTGGGGAAGGCACAGCTGTCACTGCTGAGTCTCAGGGGGTTTCCGAAGAAGGGGGGCTCCACCTTGCCTGCCCCTGGGGGAGGGGAGGAGCCCTCACTGAAGTCCCCATCTGGAAGCCAGAAGGCTTTGATCTCTGGCTTTTAGGTACAACTTGATCCCCTACCTCCGCCCCTACCTCCGCCCCTACCTGAAGCTGGGTCAGAAAGTTTCACACCCCACCCCTCCTCCAACTGATTTCTGATTTCTCATTTCTCCTCTAGGCACTGTCAGCTTTTTCTGATTAGCTGACTCGGGTGGGGTGGTCTGGATTGGGGGAGGGGAGTGCGGGGAAGAGGAGAACTGTTAGTAATTCCCTGGGAGCCCCTGGGGCCGGGCAGGGCTAAGGCGAGCAGCTGGCCACCAGATGTGGGTGGACTGGCTGAGGGGGAAATTAATTGGTGCCAGTCGAGTGGCCAGACGGCTGGGAAGGCAGGACCCCGGGCTGGCTGGTGGTGGTGCGGGGGGCCGTGAAGGCTGACGTTATTTCTTAACTGAGACTCTACAGTGTGCTGGGGAGTGGGGGTGATCTGGGGCCAATTGGGCCAGGAGGCTGGAAGACAGGGCCGGGAAGGGCAGCCGGGCTGGGAGCCAGGAGGACTTGTGATGAAAGAGGGGTTCCCCAAAAGGGCCAGGCAGGGAGCAGCACCTGGGGAGTCAGCTCTCCTGGACACAAATTCGGGGAGACCCAAACTCCTCTTAACACAGTGGTGGGCAGGATAACCTGGGCTGAACCTCGGAAAACATATGAAAGGTTAGAAGTTAGCTCTAACCAGGGGGTAGGACTCCTCTAGACACAGGTGGGGAAGATCTGGGCTCCCCTAAACACAGGTGTGTGGGTCTGAGCTTCACCAGACACCGGTGCGAGGGTTCTGGGCTCCCCTGGACACAGGAGAGGTCTAGCCTCTCCTGAACACAGGTATGGGGTTTCTGGGCTCCCTGAACACAGGTGGGGGCATTCAGCACCCTCCAGGCCAAAGTGGGTAGCGTGATCCCCAAACCCCAGCAAGCTCCATTTCTCTTCCGCCTTCGCGGTTTACCAGATTTGGTGCCGAATCCCTGCGGGCGGTACAGAAGCCGCGACACGCCAGCCTCTCTCGCCCCAGGCCCCTGGCGCGGCCTCCGCCTCCGCCTTCCCGCGCTGCCCGTAAGCCCCGCCCCCGTGTCCCTGGGAGGGCGGGGGCGCGCCACGCGCGGAGGGTCTGGGCGGAATCCGGAAGGGACCGGTTTGCGGGCGAGGGGCGTGGCCTGGGCCAAGGACAGCGCGGGGGCGGGGTCCGGAGACGAAGGTTATTTGCATGCTCCGCCCCCTTGGTTGTGATCGACACTGGGTCGCTCCGCCCCGCGCGTTGACCAGTTACCCACCTCCAGCGCCCGGCCTCGGGCTCAAATTTCCTGGCAATGATCGAGTCCTTGCCCCGCCTGGCTAGCAACTGGGCCACGGCGTGGCCTGAGTCGCGCCCTCCCTCGAGCGGGTGGACCTCGCCCAGAGTCCCGGAACCGGAGAAACCGGTCTGGGTGCCGCTTCTGGGCTGGTCCCGATCTGCGGCCCGGCCCTTTCCCAGATCCACATAGGCTGAACTGGGGCACTCTTCTCTCGTGTCCCGGGAGACATAGCCGGGCAGAGGAGACGGGAAAGGGGACATCGGGATGGGGACACGACTAGAGCTGTTCCTTACACTCTTGCAGGACGATCCTCTCTGGGCCTCAGTTTCCCCATCTGAAAAAAGTGGAAGTTAATAGGACAGACCTCAAAGGAAGGTTGCAAATGCATCTTCATTCACCAAACCACTTAGTTAACTAAACGGCACCTGCTACACTCAGTTCCTGCCCCCATGGTGGAAGATGACAGGCTAGAAGAGGAGACAAGCCCAGAAACAAAAGTAAAATCACAGTTGTGGTAAATCTCACCAAAATGAAAAAATGTTTTAAAGTAGACCCAAGAACCCTTGTCCTGAGTGTCAATAAATATAGGGGTCTTGGGCCAAAATGGGGAGCAGACAGATGACACTTCCCTGAGGATTCGCCTCTTGAACTGAGCTGCCTTAACTAGGCGAACAAGGAAGTGGAAAATCTCGAGGAGGAGGAGGTCACAGCCTATACAAAGGCCCTGTGGCTGGGAAGACTGTAGAAGTATGAGGAACAAAAAGCACGTCAGTGTGGCCGGAGGGTGATGCAAGATTAGGCCAGAAATGGGCTGGGTCCCCATCGAGCTGGGTCTTGCGGACAATTGTAGGAGTTTTGTCCCTCTTCCAGAAGCACAATTTTCTAAACTCTGCGACAGTGTGGCAAAATGATTCAATGTTATTTAAATAGCATGGAATGAACCCTCTGTTTGTCTCTTTTCAGCTTGTATCTTTCTCAGCCGAGGATAGTCTCCTTCCTCTGGTAACAATGTGTCTTTGACATTGGCTAATCTATCATGGTAACTCACTGGCTACTGTTTCAGCAGGATCGTATGACATTGTATTGTTTTCATTGTAACTTTTTAAAAGATTACTTTCTAAGTATGGTGAGTGATTAACAAGTGGGTTAAGCCAGAGAAAAATATTAGGTAAATAATAGCACAGTTAGCTTAGCTGGGCCAGGTAGCATGTGCCTGTAGTCCCAGCTACTCGGGAGGCTGAGGCAGGAGGATTGCTTCAGCCCAGAAGTTGGAGGTTGCTGAGCTATGATCACAGCTGTGAATAGCCACTGCACTCCAGCCTGGACAACATAGTGAGACCCAGTCTCTAAAAAATAATAATAATAATAGTACGGTCATTATCAAGATATCCCAAATATCCTGACCCTCAACCATCTGAGTTTTGGGGAGTTCTATTCGAAGCACCATGGGAAAGCCATTGATTAAATGAGATGATAAATATTAAGCACTTAGCACCTGTTTACCTGAGACAACCTCATTCACTCATCCGGGCCTGGGCAGGGCACTGGTGGAACTGACATTTGAGTTGGGGTGTGGATGCTAAATAAAACATAGCATTTCAGGCAGTGAGCAGTGCTATGTTAGATCAGGTGGCCAAAGAAAGATTTCCCAAGGAGGTGACATTTCAGTAGAAACCCGAAGAAAGTGAGGATGGACTTGTGGGCGCCTGGGAGAACAGTATTGCAGCAGAAGAAACAGCAAGTGCAAAGGCCCCGGGGCTGCAACACGCTTGGCCTATTCTGAAAGCAGAAGGGAGGTCAGTGTGGATGGAGCGGAGGGGACCTGGATTAGTGAAATGATCCGATTTATGTTGTATAAGGTCAATATAGCTGTTGTACAGAATGCATTTTGGAGACAAAAGCAGGGTGGAGGTCACCATGCTAATAAAGGTGAGAAGTGATGGCCGCTCACAACAGAGTAGGAGCCTCCCAAAGTGCTAGGATTATAGGCATGAGCCGCCGCGCCTGGCTTATACTTGTATTTCTGTATGTGCTTTTAAATGTCCCGAGCTGTTACTAGCCTAAGCTCTAACAATAATAAAATAATAACACGTATAACATTTTCGGTGTGCCAGGCATTCTGCTGCATGAATGATCTCAATTCCTACAAGGAGGGAGGGACTTTTATTATCCCCAACTTACAGCCAGGGAAACTGAGGCCCAGAGAGGTGAAGTGACTTGCTCAGGACTGCACAGCAGGCGTGTAGAGCTTACCCCACAACTTCTGCAGCGGGCCTTTGTCACTCAGGCAGGGTTCTGAGTTACCTGCGTTGCCTGTGTGTGTAGACCTGTCTGGCTCTGCCTTTGCCTTTTATCCTCCACGGAGTAGCCACGGATCGTGCACACTGGACTGGTCGCACGGGCCAGGCTGTTTCCAGTTTGTGTCAACTTGGTACAGTGCCCCAGCAAACACCCTGCTGGATGGAGCCCCCTCTTGCAGGCCTGGGGTTCCCTGGGGAATCTCCTGGTCATGGGGTATGTGACCTTTTCAGTTTTCAACGCTATTGTGCAATCAATTACTCCAGGCCTCACCAGTAGGGTTTGTTGTGACAAGTTTTCAATTCTGCCTATTCTTGTGGGTCAGATGGGGTCTCGGACAGGGGTATATTTTAAGGGGATGTGTGTGGGGTGCCTGTTCCGGCCGGGTCTTCTCTCCCGTCACCTCCATCCCCCAGCCCCCGAGATCGGGCACCGGAAACCCCCAGGCTGCCCGGGCGGGGGCGGTGGTCCGCCGAGCCGCTTCCCGCGGAAGGAAGGGCCCGGCGGTTCCTGCGACAGGATGCGCGGCGAGGCCCCCTCCCCAGCCGCTGGGGACTTCCCGCGGCCAGTCTCACAGCAGAGTAGCTCCGATGCGGACGCGCTGAGCCACCGTCTGGGGTGTGGGGCTCCAGTGCTCCCACGTCCCCTTGGGGACTTCTGGGTTGGGACTCAGAGCGGGTGGCGCTAAAACTCCCCTAGGTTTTCCTGGAAAGAATCAGGCGGCCCCTCCACCGTACCCTCCTCCCCTCGAGCCTTCGGGTCAGGTCCCCGGAGGGTCACGGGACGCCAGCGCCAGTCCAGCCAGCCCTCGGAGGGCGGGGCGGGCGCTTCCCCGGCGCCACCACTGCCCGCACCTGCGGCTCCTTTGTCCTCTCAAGAGTCCCCCCTCCTTTCACCCTGGGGCAACGCCCACAGTCCCTCTCTTGAACCGAAGTGGGGGAAACAAGAAGGGTTTTTCCTCTGGGGTGGCTTAATTTGGAGCTGGGAGTGACTCAAGCAAATAAGTAGGGTTCTCACGGGCATTTCTAAACCTAAAGCTTGGTGGGAAAGCTGTTTAGAGGCCCATTTCACAGGTGAGGAAACTGAGGCTGGGAGCTCACCTCCCTGCCTGAGCCACACAGCTATACTCCCAGAGATTGGAATTGGGGTATTAAGGGCACTTAAAAACTGTCCCGCTCAGCTCCACCCCAGGGTATGGGACTCCCACCAGAGCTGACTCGGTTGGTCGGGGGTGAGGGCAAGATTTACCACCTTCCAAGGTTCCAAAGGAGGTGTGCTCCCCAACTCCGCTTGGGCACTGTACCCGGCAGTATCTCCCCAAACCCCTAAACTCAGAAAACCCTCTTCTCCCCCACCCCGAATTGTAGGGGAATTTCGAGGGAACCCCCAGATCTCAGGGGGTTAGCGGGGGGTCGAGTGGAGCGCCACCAGCACGGAAGCGTCGGGGCAAAGAAAAGGTGGCAGCCCGCTCCCGCCCACGTGGTAACCGGTCTGACCGGTTCCGGGGCCCTGGCGAGCCGCCGCCAGCGCCTGACCATTTAACCCCGCCCCTCCCCCACCGGGGAAGAAAACCAGACGGCCGACTTTCTATTCAAATGGTCTTTATTTTCCTATCTGACATTTCTAACAAAACGCCAGGTAGACGGAGTTAAAGGAATCCACGACTGGAAAGGTAAACAGATCCTCAGAAACTCGCCGGCAAGAATTTCCCCCCTCCCCAAACTGGCCCAGTGTCACCAGTAACTGGTCCCAGCTTGACCTTACAGTGCTTTGAACACCCCCCTCCACATTTTCGGGATTCAGACCAGGAACGTCTGGGTTAATTGTGTCCGTGTGTCTGAGGGAGGATCACGCTTGAGGCTGGGAACACACTCGCCACCTCTAACGCACCAGATGAGAAAATCTTGAATCTAAAACCCTGCTGCTCCCACCCGCAGGCTCAGGGGCGCGTGGCACTAACCAGGAGCACCCACGGATAAAGTGACTCAGGCCACTCTCCTCCCACTCCCCAGGGCAGGTCCACGCCCCAGACCCTCCCAGGCCCCACACCCACGCAGGGCAACAGGAAGCTCCCCACGTCTGCCCCATGACGCAACGGTGACCGCTTGCACAAGTATGTCAGTGGCGGGGGAAGGGGCGTGCGGGGAATTCTCAGAGGTTGGAAACGCAAACACCCACTATTGAAAACCCTTGAAGGGGCAGCACAGCCCCCAGTAAAAAACAAAGTCCGACCCTGAGGAAATCAAAGAACCAAGCCTCCCTTCTCCCAGTCCAGGAGGAGAAGGAAAGGCCCACGTTAAGACAGCACCTGCGGGCGCGGCAGGTCTCGGCGGGAGGCGCCCGCGCCTCCGTCTCCGGCTCCTCGGTGCCGTCGCTGCACACAGCAGGCGAAGGCTCCCCGGGGGCAGAGTCCCTCTCCGGGCCTCTTCAGCAGCCCGGGCAGCGGCTTCTCTCCACGGTTTCCGCGGGCGCTCCCCCGGGCGTGGGCCTCGCCTAGGGTCTTCGCACTTGGGCCAAAGGTTGGACCCGCGCGCTGGGCTCCGGTGGCGCCGCTCAGGGCGTTCAGAACGCCACCACGGCCCGCACGAGCACGTTCAGCATGCTGTCCGCCGGGCGGCAGGCCGGCTTGGCCTCGCACGCGGGCGGCGCCGTCGGGGGGGCCGCGGGGGTGCAGTTCAGGAGGCCGGAGAAGCGCCTCTGTAGGACGCGGGCCAGGTTGGGGAAGGCGCCCTCCGCCTGCGCCGGAGAGGGCTGCAGGCGATCAGGGACCTCCGAGGACGCCGCCTCCTCCTCCCCCTCCTCCTCTTCCAGACGGGCTTTCTTGCTCGGGACCAGTCCGACGTCCCCTCCGTCGCTCAGGCTGCTGCTCCGCCGCTTGCGGCTGACTTTGGCGGGGCGCGGGCCACCACCGGCAGGGGCCTCCTCGGCTCTCGGCGCCTCCTGCGTGTCCATGGGCTCCGGGGATGGCTGCTCACCGTCGAGGGGCGCCGCCTCGGCTTCGGCTTCCGCTTCCGCTTCCCGCGGCGGGTGCAGGCGAGGGTCAGGGGAGCGGGCGGGCTGCAAGGACACCTCGGGCTCGTGGGCCTCCACCTTGGCCGAGAGGTAGAGCTCCCGGGCGCTGCGCATGACCAGCGACAGCTGCAGACTCCGGTGCAGCCGCAGGCCACCGCGCTGCATGCGCGAGTGGTACATCTTCCAAACGGACAGGGTCATGATACGTTGTGCCTCCTTCTGCACCTCCATAGCGGCTCGACGGTGAGGGCGACGGGGCTCCCCGGGATGGGCAAGACGGGCGGCAGGTGCACTCCGGACAACGGGCTGGCTCACGCCTCTAGCCACGCGCCAACCCACGCAGTAACACTGCTAGTACGCTCTGCCCGGGCGCCCGCCACCCGGGCCCTTTTATACCCCTAATGACGTCACGGAGACGCCCCGCCCAATCAGAAGGCCGCATCCGGGCTTTCCGCCGCGCCGTGGCTAGAGACTCCTTAAAGCGACAGGGTGCAATTTACCCAGCGAGGAAAACGGACTGAAAGCCGGGCAAGGAGGAGCATCCCCCACTCCACGCTGAACTCTCAGGGTGGTCTCCTTTCTCTGAGTTCCGCCAATGCACCAGCGCAGGCCCAGGATGGGGGACCGAAGATGGGGCTCAGGGCCCACCCACATGCTTGGAGGCCCTAGCAGGTCGTAGGCGGCAAGTTTCCCTTCGTACCGGGGAAGACCCAGGTCGAGCCGGCATGTCCTCGTGGGCACTGCTCCTAGCATCTACCAGGCGTCTAACGAATGTTTTCTGCATCAATAACGGTGCAGCTTGCTACGTGCCAGGCGCTGTTAAACGCTTTCCTTTTATTAACAACTTTTTATTATTAACTCCTTTTATTAATACACTGAGTATATCTGCTTTCTTCAGGTGGCGAAACCAAGGCAGAGTCACTCGCCCAATATTTGCTAAACGAATAAATGGGCTACTGCAGTGAAAGGTGGCCACTAGGGCCTCCAGCTCTTCTGTCTGTAACGTACGGGTACGCCAGCCGTCCTCATTCCGAAATTGCCCACACGGTGGGCAGCCGGGCTGCAGCTCCGAACCGAGCATCCCCCCCCCGTTTCCTGAGACACGAGCTGCACCAGTGGGCTTGGCGCTAGCACGGCGGCGGACCCAGCCTCCGCCGCATGACAGTCCCCGTGAACACGTGGCTGCCGCCCCCCAGATTACAGGGGCGGTGCTCCGCCTCCGGCCCGGGAAGGCGGATCCAAATGGGAGCTGGAAACTGAGTGATGTAGAGAAAGAGCAGATAGAAAGCGTTGGCCCCATCCTCCACTAGGAGCGATCCCTCCAAGAAAGCCTAAATCCAATCCCTCAAAAAAAGGATGAAAAATTTGTTCGAATACATCCATTCATTCGTGGTGCGGGCCCTTTAAGAGGTGGCGCCCTTCCCCCTCCTCCACCAGACGCGCACGCAGAGCCTTCCCGCCACCGCGCGGGCTGACTTCCACGGCTAAATTTGGAAAGAGTGACGTAGTGCAGGCGCCAGAGCCGCTTCCGGCTGCCCATACAAGGGCAGGGGCCGGGACACAGCGCGAGCCGGAGGCGGTGGACTTCCGGGGGCGGGGCCTTGGCTCTGGACACGCCCCCTCCCTCCCCCTCCGGGCCGTCCGGGTCTGGCTGGGGCCCCGGGCTTCCTGACCCGCTTCCAAACGGGCGGGTGGGAAGGGAGAGGAAGGTTTCGCTTCCTTCCCTCCCGGGGCCAGGAAGGCGCGATGCCGGGAAAACAGCCCGCAGCCGGTAGGGGCGACCTCAGGGCTCCCACTGACGCCATCTCTTCGAGACCCTACGTAACCAGCCTGCCAACAGAAGAGGCGACCCACTGGGGACACCTTCATCGCATCCCTACGCCCTCCCACGGAGTCTCCAGATATTGTCCCCTACATGCCCCCTCCCAGGTTACTCCTGCCCGCCCCCACCCCCATGCTTTGGAGCACCCCCACGTCCCGGCGATCACGCACCGCCTCCACACGTGAGGACCCAACAATTCTGCCCTCCTCAAAGACCCCTTCCAAAACCTGTCCCCGTTCAGCGAGGCTGCCACACTGCGGCGACCTCCAGAGGACGCCCCCATCCCCGCCCCCTCGAACCACCACGGAGACACCACAATGACATCCCCAGCCGAGGCGCCGTCTGTCTGAGACCCCACACAGCCACAGCGACTGTGACACGCACAGGGGCGACCCTCCGAGGACTCCCTGACATCCCGCCCGCCACCCTCCAGGGCAGACCCGCCCTCCTAGCCCCCGCTCGGACGACCACTCCACAAAAAGTGCTTTCCCGGAGACCTCACACAGGGCGCCTCTGTCACACAAGGGGCGACCCTGTGAGCCGGTCCCCAGGCACTTCTGGCCCCTCCCGGACGGAGATCTCGCACGCAGGGGACCGCCCCGGAGGCCGTCCTCACCGCCAACCCCGGCCTTAAGCCCCTCCAAGCTCGCACTTAGACTCCGCGCTTACGGACAAACGTGTCTGCGGAACCCGCCCCCCACACACGCCCTGAAAAGTGACGCCCCCACGGGCATCTCTGGGGGCCCCACTCACGACCACTCCACCCCGAGCACCCAAGTCGACCTCCCACCGCCTGTGCACGAAAAAGAGCAGGAGGGAGTCCCAGAACTCCCCGCAGAATTCCCGCTCCCACCCCGCCCCTGCAGGGAGGAGGGAAGGCCACCTGTGCCCCCAACCCTCCCCAAACCTGCCACTCGGGACCCTACGCTGGGACGCCCTCCCAGGACCGGACCCCGGCGCCAGCCCAGGGAGTCTGTTAGAAGATTCAGCAATCGAAAGAGCCCCTCTCCCAGCCATAATCCCGTCTGAGTTAAGGGAGGCTATTATTATTTACATGGCCCAGAAGGGAAACTGAGGTGCCGCAGCAACAATCCGAGAGGCTGGGTCTCGAACCGAGATTCCGAGCTCGGACCCAAACCCAGCCAGACAGAACTAGGACATTGCCCGGGTCAGGCACGAGAAGGCGGAGGGGCGGGGCATGCGGACCGGAAGCCGCCTCTGCCCACAAGCAAGATGGCCGCGGGAGAGGGCGGAAGTTTCCGCATTTCGGGCCTCTAAGGCCTCTCTTTCTCCCTTGGCGGCCCCGCTCTCGATGGTGGCGGGACGGGGGCGGCGGCGCGTACTCCTCTGCTGGGAGGGAACCAGCTCGTAAACCCAAGCCGGGAGAGGGGTTCAGCCTGGGGGGAGGGGGCGTTGACATGTCTCTCGAAGACCCTTTTTTTGTAGTCCGAGGGTGAGTGACAGCGATGGGGGAAGGCGGAGGGTGCTCAATCCCCAAGCCGGCCAGTGCCTGGGTGCCGGCCAGAGCGTGCCAGGCAGGCTGGGCACGCCGTCGGGGTGCATGGGTCGCCCTGCGGCTGAGTGGGAGGGGTAGGCAAGGGGGATATGGGGGTCTCCTGAGGCCCCCATTCGTTTGGGGGCTCAGCAGGGGGCAAGGGCAGGCGGCAGGACCGCCTGTCCCCAACCGCGCCCGCTGTGCCCCTGCCCGCAGCGAGGTGCAGAAGGCGGTGAACACGGCCCGCGGGCTGTACCAGCGCTGGTGCGAGCTGCTACAGGATGGCGCGGCGGTGGGACGCGAGGAGCTGGACTGGACCACCAATGAGCTGCGGAATGGCCTGCGTAGCATCGAGTGGGACCTCGAGGACCTGGAGGAGACCATTGATATCCTGGAGCTTTTGGTGGGGGGTGGCATGGGAGAGTCCATTGCAGGGAGGCAGGGGCCGCTGGGAGCCAGCGCCGTGGACACTTGGAAGGGTAGGGAGAGGTGGGTATCTGCCTCTGGCTTTGACGCTTGACTCTTAGCCCACGGATAGTGGAATCCAGCCCAGGCAAGTTCAAGCTCCCAGCTGGGGACCTGCAGGAGAGAAAGGAGTTCGTGGAGCGGATGCGCGAGGCGGTCCAGGTGAGGAGAGACCCTGCGGGGGTGACTGTGGGGAGGTTAAGGGTGTCTTTACTCCCTAATGCTGTCCTCACCCCCAGGAAATGAAGGACCATATGGTCAGCCCAGCAGCCGTCGCCTTCATGGAGAGGAATAACAGAGAGGTAAGGCACGCGCCCCAACATGCCCACCTGAGTCTGTCTGGCTGACCCACCCCTTCGCGGGCCAGCCTGGTCCCTGTGTGTGTGTGTCCGCCTGTCCCTTCTGTGTCAGTGCCCATCTGGCTGTCCACCTACCTGCTCTTGCTCAGTGTGGACACCTGAGCCCTCTGTGTGTGTACGTTTCCGTGGGTACCTCTCCACCTTCTCCTTCGGGTTTGTGTGGGTTTCCTGCTGGGGAGCGGAGGGCTGGGGGCCCTATACCTTTCTCCTTTCTGCTTCTGTGCCATTTGCTCTGTGTGCGACTGTTTCCAGGGTGTCTGCCTGCGTCTGCCTCTGTGCATACACCTGACCTATCCAAGTGCGTGCACTTGGCCTCTGAGCATGTCTCCCTCCACCTGCCCCCAACATACCTACCAGCTCTGTGGGAGTGTGCCTGCCCCGTGCACGTGCGTGAGCATGTGTGTGTTCTCCCTGCCGCCTGTCTGTCTGTCTTTCCTGTGTTGTGTGTGGCCATTCTTCGCTTGTCACAAACCACCAGCCTCTGTCCATCATCCCCTCATAAGCCAACGTCGGGTCTGGGAGCTGGAGCCCCCACCAGTTTGGCATCCTGTAGCAGTGCCCACGTGTCTTCCAGATGTGCTGCCTTAGCGATTAAAGGCCAAATTCTAAAAGACATCTAATAATAAGTGTTCTGTCACCTGAACACTTAGGTCAGGCCGAATGCTCTGCTGCTTTGCCTGCAGCCAGCCCTGGGAAGAGCCACTCGACTGAGGTCATGCACCTAGTAAGTGATGGAAACCGATTCAGCCATCTGACTGCATTATGAAATAATTTTAAAAAACCCAAACAAAAGGTGACATTTATTAGTACTTAGTGTGTATTGGGCACTGCTCTAAGTGTCCCCCATGGATTAGTTCATTAAATCCTCACTCCCACCCCAGACAACAAGGATGAATCCTCTCCCCATTTTATAGATGAGGAAACTGAGGCACAGGGAGGTCGAGTGACATTGCCTTGGGGGGAACCCAGGCCATTCTGTCTCGGAGACTGCCTTCCTGACATCCACCGTGTGGCTGTGCCGTGTATGTGCCCTGCTGTGAGTGGGCGTCCCTCCCTGAGCCTGTGGTCTGTGTCTCTGTAGATGCTGGTGGCCAAGCCAGCCACCCAGAAGTCACCCAGCGACCTGCTGGATGCCAGTGCGGTCTCGGCCACCTCTCGCTACATTGAGGAGCAGCAGGCCACGCAGCAGGTGTATGCGGGTGGCCCCGGGGCCCTGGGATGGAAGAACCAGCGGACCGTGCCTGGGTCCCTGCCAACCCCACCTGCCGCCCCTCTGCTCTGCAGCTGATCATGGACCAACAGGATCAACAGCTGGAGATGGTGTCTGGGAGCATCCGGGTTCTGAAACACATGTCCGGCCGCGTTGGGGAGGAACTGGACGAGCAGGGCATGTGAGGCCAGGCCCCCGGAGGTGGGCCAGGGGCACCCTGCCATGCTCTGGCCCTTTGGAGTCTGATGCCATCCTGGTCTTTGCAGCATGCTGGATGCATTTTCTCACGAGATGGACCACACCCAGTCCCGGATGGATGGGGTCCTCAGGAAGATGGCCAAAGTGTCCCACATGACGAGTGGTGAGTCCCCCGGGCAGCAGTAGGTCCTGGCGGGGGCAGGTGGGGAAAGGGTAGTATCCTCTCCTCCTGTGACCTCTGACCCTCTTGTCCCCAGACCGCCGGCAGTGGTGTGCCATCATAGTGCTGCTCGGGGTTCTTCTCATGGTTTTAATCCTGCTCTTCTCTCTCTAACCCCAGCCCTCCTGGGGCGGGGGCTGGTTCCTCATGCCTGGGGAGCCACCAAACACTTTTGAGCTGGCTTTGCCCTCCCCCTCCCCCCGGGGGGGAGAGGATCCCGCCTGGGGGGTGTCCCCAAGGCTCTCATCCAGAGCCAGTGGGACCCTCAGGGCCCTGGGTCATAGCCCCCTGCCCCTGGTCCTGTGTCAAGTGCGCTTAGGGGATGGTGGAGGTAGGGAGACCTCAGACACACCCCTCCCCATTTCCATTTCCGGTGCCCCAAAGCCATTATCCCTGGTGCCTTCTCCATGTGCCAACTTGGAAATAAAATCCCAGCCTTTTTTTGTACATATTTGTATCATATGGTGTGTTGACTACAAACTTGTGATGGAGCCCTGATTGGAACTCCCATTCTCAGCCGCTGTTTGCCTGATCAGGAGCCCCGGGGTGCGTGCGTGCGTGCGTGCGTGTTTTATGGATTTCAGTGGTTGACATTTGGTGCAGAAGAGACTACTGTGGTTTATTTTTTGGTTTTAATAACGGATAATTTATTACTATTGAAACTTCCAAACCCTGACTTTTCCTTGAGTTTCTGAAATTCTTTCTGAACATCTGCTTATTCTGGGCCTAAGGTACATAAATCCCTTAGATGTGGAGCTTAACAGTCACTTCTGAGGGGCTTTTGCTGCTCCTCAATGTAGCGAGAGGTGGCCGAGACCGCACTGGCATCCAGCACTGGGTTCCACCGCAAACCTAGTTACTGCGATTCCTCTCTGAGCCGTAGAGCCTTCCTGAGTACAAAGTGAGTCCCATAAACGGAGGAAGCCTGCAAGAGCCGTGCATCTGAGATTATGGGATGTTTCCAGCACCCCCGTGCTATGCAATCAGGTATCAAAACCACGCATCCCCATGCTCATTTACACGTTATACAGTACGGTGACAAGGATGTCCTTCTATTAGCCAGTTTGTCAAATCTTAAAAAGAAACATACGTACAGAGTCCTTTTGAACAGGCTAGGTTCTCTTAATCCTTTCTGTACCTAATTCTAGATCTTCCTCGGGTTGAATGATGCACTTTTGGAGACAGGTGCTATGGCACGGGCCCGTAGTCCCAGCCATTCGGGAGGCTGAGGCGAGGGGATCACTCGAGTCTAGGAGTTCAAGGCTGCAGTGAGCTATGATCACACCCCACTGTGGTCCCACCTGGGTGACACAGGAGACCTAGTTTCTTTAAAAAGAAATTGCTGGGCATGGTGGCTCAAGTTTTTTTTTAAACCACAATTAAGAATAATAGATTATTGTAACAAACAAGCAGACACACCAATTTAAAAGACAGGTAAGGCCAGGAGCGGTGGCTCACGCCTGTAATCCTAGCACTCTGGGAGGCCAAGGTGGGCGGATCGCTCAAGGTCAGGCGTTCGAAACCAACCTGAGCAAGAGCGAGACCCCCGTCTCTACTAAAATTAGAAAGAAATTAATTGGCCAACTAAAAATATATGTAAAAAATTAGCCGGGCACGGTGGCACATGCCTGTAGTCCCAGCTACTCGGGAGGCTGAGGCAGGAGGATCGCTTGAGCCCAGGAGTCTGAGGTTGCTGTGAGCTAGGCTGACGCCAC
>CAUYRT010055788.1:0-32669 GCA_963574885.1 Lepilemur ruficaudatus
GCCAAGGCGGGAGGATTGCTCAAGGTCAGGAGTTCAAGACCAGCCTGAGCAAGAGTGAGACCCCCCAACTCTACTAAAAATAGAAAGAAATTAGCTGCACAACTAAAAATACATAGAAAAAAATTAGCTGGGCATGGTGGCACATGCCTGTAGTCCCAGCTACCAGGGAGGCTGAGGCAGAAGGATTGCTTGAGCCCAGGAGTTTGAGGTTGCTGTGAGCTAGCCTGACGCCGTGGCACTCTAGCCCAAGCAACAGAGCAAGACTCTGTCTCAAAAAAAACCCAAAAAAATTTAATGAGCACCTACTATATTCACTGCAGCATTGCTTGTGATAGCAAAAGATTAGAAGCAACCTAAATGTCCATCAATAGGAATCTGGTTACAGCACATCTAAACAATGGAATTTTTTGTTGCTGTGAACAACAATGGGCATTTAAAAAGAATGAGATAGTTCTATATGTGTTGATATGGAATGATCTCCAAGATACATTAAGTATCTAACGTAAACAACATATAGAAGTGCAGAGAATGCTATCTCCTGCATAGTAAAACAGAATCATTGTCTAATATGCTTGTTTATATATATAATGACTCTAGAAATACACAAGCGACTGGGAGCCTGGTTACCCTTGGGAGGATACCTGAGTGTAGGCATGCCAGTGGGGGACAGTATGTATCCTTTTGAATATTTTGAATTTATACATGTTACCTAATAAAAAAGTAAAATTTAATTTTAAATATTAATAGCACCTCCATGTGCGGACAGTGTGCTGCGTGCACACTCTGTCACACAGACGTGGTAAATGCTAAGCTGGCTGCTTTTCTTTCTGGATTTGTTTTGTTTTGTTTTTAAGGTGGAATAGAGAGTCTTCCCATGGATATTTCTTTTCCTTGCTACTTAAAATCTGTGGCAGTTTCTAATTCTTTAAGGAAGAGCTAAAAAAAAAAAAAAAAGCTCAGGGTTAAATAAAACCCACGTGAGAGTTTAGTACCTCTCTGATTTTACAATTGAAAAACGCCCTTGTAACACAGACAGGTTAACTGATTTTTCCAAGATCACACAGCTTGTTAGTGGCAGAGTCCAGGTTTCTTGATTCTGATTTTCAATTTATTGCATGGAAAGGAGACCTTCCCCTGCCTCTGTTACCCTTGTACTCCCTCAGGGTAAAGACAGAGAAGAGAGGAGAGTTTAGGACGCTAAAAAGGTGTGTGTGACAGTGTTGTAATTAGATCGACTTCCATGAGGTAATTGGTTGAAATTACTTTGGGTTGAAGTTGAGTGTCATGGGCTGACTGTTGTGTCCAATCTAGGAACACATTATCAACGTTATCACAAACACTTTGTAGTAAAGAAATCCCCTCTCTGGCTCCTTCTCCTCTTGTCCTCCACATTCGCCCAGGCTCCTCTGTCCCCATGCTTACTCCCCTGTAACAAAAACCCTAGAGCAACTCCGAGTTATCCCTCTTGGAGAACGTTTCTTTCTTTCTTTTCTTTTCTTTTTTTCTTTTTGAGACAGTCTCACTCCGTTGCCCGGACTAGGGTGCTGTGGCGTCAGCCCAACTCACAGCAACCTCAAACCCCTGGGCTCAAGCAATCCTCCTGCCTCAGCCTCCCTGGTAGCTGGGACTACAGGCATGCACCACCATGCCCAGTTAAATTTTTTTTTCTGTGTATTTTTTAGTTGTCTGGCTAATTTTCTTTCTATTTTTAGTAGAGACGGGGTCTCAAACTTCTGAGCTCAAATGATCCACCGCCTCGGCCTCCCAGAATGCCAGGATTACAGGCGTGAGCCACCGCTCCCGGCTGACAATATTTCTTTTAAATGGGACCAGGAGGCGAAACACTGCCAAATTTCAGGCATCAGAAGGTATAGGGGAGAACCCGGGAAAACATAGGCTCACTTCTGTCTCACTCGCTGCCCTGCCAAGGACAAGAATAAGACCGACCCTCGGTGTCACTAATTCAGTCTCGAGTTATTACATTGAACCAACCACTTCTCAGGAAGACGATGCAAAACAAACAAACAAACAAAAAACAGCTGGGGGTGGAGGGGAGGATCGGTGGGGTGCAGAGGAGAGTGGCCATGTGACCTCTGCCTCCTCTACCATCACCCTTCAGCCCAGCCAGAGCGTCTCGGGAGAACAATTTTTATATAATGCCTCCTCTTGCCTTATTTTCCGAAGATTTTTTAATTGTTCTTTATCTAATCTTGTTTAGTAAATATAGTATGCCTTAGGAGTTAGGAGAGTCAAGCCCAATACAAAGAGCCTCTGGTGCAGTCCTGCTGCCTCCAAGGGTTCATTCCCCTCCGTGGAGGAATTATGCTGTGGAAGAACATTCTAACTTGTCTGAGCTGAGCTTGAAAGCAGGCCCATCCTAACTAAGTTTGAACGCTGCTCTAAGGCTAACCTTAAGACTAAAGGGAGAGATGGTATGATTTCAGAGGCCTTTCTCCAAAATATCTGAAACCTCTAAAGTGGCCATTTTGCTTGTCCTGCTAACCTCCGCCAAGCCTCTCCCATCACTCGGCAGTTTTTTTTTTGTTTCTTTGTTTTGAGACAGAGTCTCACTCTGTTGCCCCGGCTGTAGAGTGCAGTGGCGTCAGCCTAGCTCACAGCAACCTCAAACTCCTGGGCTCAAGGAATCCTTCGGCCACCATGCCTGGCTAATTTTTTACATATATTTTTAGTTGTCCAATTAATTTCTTTCTATTTACAGTAGAGATGGGGGGGGGGTCCTCGCTCTTGCTCAGGCTGGTCTTGAACTCCTGACACCTTGAGCTATCCACCCGCCTCGGCCTCCCAGAGTGCTAGGATTAGAAGCGTGAGCCACCGCGCCCGGCCCACTCAGCAGTTCTAAATTGGCTCCTTGTACTGATTCGTAACCTTGTCGACTGATTGGTTCATTAACCGAAGTCTGAGCCAATCAGCACGTTGCACTCTCCAAAAAGTAGTTCGGGGTGATCCAATCGGTGCAAAGCTTAGTTTATTCACTCACGAAAGCACGTGGGCCCCTGCGGAGGCTAGTAGCTATCTTGGCGCTATGCGAAAGCTGGGCTGAGGTTAAAACCAAAACAGAGGCAGCAGAGACTCCAGAAATGCAGAGAAACAGAGCCAGACCCTGACCAGACTCCTGGACTTTTCATGGTGTAAGCAATAAATGTCCATTATTGTTTAAGCTAGTTTGAATTGATTTCTTTGTTACCTCTAGAAGGCATCCTGAGGCGTCCCTCCCCTGCCCTGCTCGGCCCACAGTGCCTGAAATTCCTGCCATTTGGTTCTCCGTTCCAGATCTCTATGTTGGTCACTAAGTTATGACAAAGTTACAGACAAAAGTAACATTTAAGGTTAGAACCACCTTCCATCTCTTTCTGTTCAAATCTCACCAATTTTCAAACTCCTAGCTCAAATGCTAGCTTCTCTTTGAAGACTTCCTTCATATTTTCAGCTTGGGGGCAGTGGGGCAGGCGAAGCCCCCTCCAAATTAGGGACATTTTGCCTCAGTGTGTTGTCCCCGCACGCAGTGTTCCCACAGGCAGCTAGACTGTAAACTGTTTTCCTGCAGGGTACCTGATGAGTTTGTGTTCTCTGCAGCACTAACACATCGTACCTGTGCCTTTGACACGCCTAAGAAGTGAGGCCGGTTTAGTGATTGAAAGAAACATGCACCTGGGCAGTACCATCAGCATCACCTGGGACCACGGACGAAAAGCAAATTCTTGGGAACTTCAGAATCAGAAACTCGGGGTGGAGCCCAGCAACCTGTGTTTTTACAAGCTCTCTAGGTTCGGTTGCACTTGAAAGTTTGAGAGCCAGTGGACTCTGAGGACAGTGTTAAATTCGGGATTGAGGAGCAAACAAGCCTGGTAATGTAACAGCAGGTGTGGAGATCAAGGTGAGTTGCGTGGAAGCCAGACATGATGATAGCAGCCATGGAGGAGCTGGCCCTTGAGGGGAAGGGTGCAGTGTACCCAGACCTAAACTATCCAGAACGGAGCTTCCCTTCCACCTGGTGTTGTCTCTTTGACCTGATGTCCAAAGTCTCCTGATCAGTTTTGTCCATTTGAGCCATGCCAGGTGGGTGTGCCTCTGCAGAAATCCCAATAAGGGCTGTAAACATTCTTAAATTGTTCTTTTCTTTTATATAGGTCAGCTGATTACTTTTGTTTTTATAATTTGCCAACCCTGAGATGACAAGATCACTTTCTCTCAAGTTTCTTTACATTTTTAATTTTCCTTTTCGGCAGAATTAAGCACAGAATAACAGGGTTCCTAACAGTGAACCTGTGAGTAACTGAAGTAGAGAACTTATCAAGGTACTCTGATGTGTATGGGGAAAAGCCGTGAGGTTACCTCCGTAAAAACAAGAAAGGCACTGATGAAGTTCTTCAGAGCCATCTGACAACCCCTGCTTGTGATTCTCGTCCGCCCTCTCCCCTCCCTGACTCACCCTCGCTCCCTCTCCATTGTGAACCTTCATCACTGATCTCGCAATCCCAGCCCTAGTCTGGGAGCTACATGGCTCCTGAGATGGCTCACCTGCTACTGTCTCTGCTCAGCCTCTCTCATAGCCAGTCCACTTCTGGGGGCTCTCATCTCCACTCCCACCCCTGCCACTTTTCAATGCAAGGCTGAGCTGTAATCTTTGAGGAAAGGCTGTGCCTGGCTTTTCATAGTTTTCATAATAATCACAGACATTATCCTGTGTACATAGATTTACTTTACTTTCTTAGGAATTCCTGAGCACTCGTATTTGAATATGTACAGATACGTATGAAATAATAGCATTCTCAGATGATGTTGCTAGAACTCGACCTCTGCTTTTACATAATAAATATACCATCAACTAGTTTCAGTAAAAAATATTTTTTTCTTATTGATCATAGATGCATTCTAAAATAGAATCCTTTTTTATTTTGCTTGCAAACATATTGCTTCCGAGTGTAGAATTTACCTCGAAGACTCTAATTGTGTTATGTTTGTTTAATCATTGCAATGATTAAACAATAATGTATAGTCAATAATGTATAGTTTCTATTACTTTATATAGTTTATATTATGATGTTATCCTGAAGTTTTAGCAAAAAGAGAAGCTTTTAATTAACCAAGGTGAAGAACTAACTTTTGTTAAGAAACTACAATTCAATAGATACTTTGGGTATACTTACTTATCTAATCTCCTGTCAGTCCTGTTAAAGTGGATATTGTTATCTTCATTTTGCAGATGAGGAAACTAGAATTCAGACAGGTTGGAGATCTGCGCTAAAGTCAAGAGCTGATTGCAAATCTGACTCCAAAGCTTGGGCCTTCTTCCTCGACCACCGTGTCTCTCCCGCCTGCATTGGAGTAGAGCACTCACTCTGCTGCATCTTCCTTGCACAGGCTGCTGTTTACTTGTAAGTGTGCATGCGGCTGTTAAAAGCTGATGAAATTGGAGGGGGAAAAAATTTTGCAGGTGACAAAAATAGGAACTCCACCTGACCTAAGAAACTTCCCTAAATTGTGATTCAATGTTTTGTATAAACTTCAAAAGGCCGATGTAGTTTGGGAGCTAACATGCATTTAGTTTATTTTAAATCCTGCTTTCCAGGATCTGAACATGTTTATTGGGTATTCATGTTTTTTAACACAGTATTTGTGAAGTTGTTGATTCAGAAGATAGCTCATGACATCTTTGGTTTCAATTCAGAAGTGTCACAGAAAAAAGCTCCTACAATTTTTGCCCTTGGCTAGTATGCTATTATAAAATGTATCACATATTTTTGGACTTACTATTCCCTATTAATCTTCAAAAGTGAAGGCTGCTTTTACTTAAGGAAAACGTTGTGGAAAGGAAATAATTAGAGCAGAGGCAGCTCTAAACGCAGTTCTTGCTTTTATCTATTTTTAAATGATTGCCAGGTGTCTGTAACTGACACCCTTAATCAGTGGTTTTAAACTTGAGATGTGTTCATTAAAATATAATGTGACAGTGGTGGCATTTTATCGATGAATTTTTTTTTTTTGGCTGACTTTCTGCCTTAAATTTTTTTTAAAAAACCTATTTAACAATTCGATAAATGTTTACATCAGCCATTTTGAAATGCCTTATAGCTTTTCAGCAGCTTGCATTATCTGTTGTCAGACAAGATACTGCTGTGTCCACCCACAAAGGGGAGATTTTTCAAACATTCATATAATCCCAGGTAAAAAGAATAACTTTTAACTAAAATATTCAATACTTTTCCAGGCAAAAGTGTTTGAGGTCTGAGTTGCCTAGATAGTTGCCTCAATTTTTCATGTTACTTTGCAAAGCCTTTACAAATCACTCCTTTGAGTCATCCTCTGTGTTTTTTTCTAATTGTTAAGACAGACATAACGTGACCTAAAGTATTTTAATTATTGTCAAGCAAAAACAAGCACACATTTAAAAATAATGATAATTTTCAGAAGGCATCAGAATGGACTTAAACTGCAAGACCATGAGAACTTGGCTACTTTAAAACCCCATATGCCTAACTATCCCAGATAGCCCCTACTTGTTTTATTTTGTTCTGTTTCGTAAGAAAACAATATGCTTTGTTCTTTGCTGCAGAAAATGTAAACAACTATATACTGAAGGCACAGCCATTCCTTAAGTAAAAACCAAAGTCTACATACTTACTTTTCAGTACTCTTTGTCCAAGAGATGATAAAGGAGGGCTGGCTCTGCTGTGGGCTCCCCAGGCTGCGTGTGAGGCATTGGTTGGGTGTCCCTGTCCCTGGGGCAGGGATTCAAAGGAGTTACAGGGCTCAGGTTCTCTCTTTCAGGATCGGGTCAAAGCACAGCTGGATCTGTTTCCAAAAAAGCTCCTGTCTTCCTAAGAGAGAAAATTCCATGCCCAGGGAAGTTCTGGAAGAAGAGCATTTTTTCCCCTGCCCTTGAATGAACTAGGTCATTGCTGAAGCTGGAGTATATAGTATAGCATCACTGTGATGAAACTTGAGGGCTGTTTCTGCAGTAGGTGTGACACTTGTTGACGCCACCGGGGAGGCCCTGGCAAAGGTGCCTGGTGAAATGCTGCCCCAGTGAGCTGATGAAACCCAGACGAGCTGTCACTGACTGCTCCCGGGAGGCCGAGCAGCTCCCTGCAGAGCCCACGCAGGGCATCAGGGTTAGCTGCTCACTCCTTAAAAATTAAAAACTTGCTGCCTGATAAAGTGGTTAAGGCCGGAGGAACCCAACTGCTTGAGAGTATCAGGCATTTGAAATACACATAGGAAACCCGAGGAAGGGGTGGCAGGGAGGTGAAAATAAGAGTCGTATGTTGTGCATTTAGAACTGGCATGACAGTGGTCCTCTGAAGTTCTCTGAGAAAGGCAGAAACCACAGAAGCAAGGCAGGATCCACCCTCCACCCCCTCCTTGCTCACACGCAGACACATACTCCCTCTTCTCCCTCCCTCCCTCCCTCCCTCCCTCCCTCCCTCTCTCCCCCTCTCCCCCTCTCCCCCTCTCCCCCTCTCTCTCTCTCTCTCTCTCTCTCCCCCTCTCCCTCTCCCTCTCTCCCTCCCTCCTTCCCTCCCTTTCTCTCTCTCTCTCTCTCTCTCTCTCTCTCTCTTTCTCTTTCTCTCTTTCTCTCTCTCTCTCTCTCTCTCTCTCCCTCCCTCTTCCTATTTTGACTATAATATTAATAGTAAGAAAGAAGAGAATGAACAAAGATCAGAAGAAATGCCATGAGCCTCATTCCTTCAAATTTTCTGTGATTGTTCTTGTTGGCTAACCAGATTTTTGTAATGTGAGCATTTCTTGTATTGAATTTTGTCCAAATCCAAGAAAGAACACAGAAAAATCCCTTAGCATCATTTTGTAACTACTTTGCCTCCCTACAAAAGTATTTTTAACGTGTGTGACACCTGGAAACTGACAGCTTAGAAAGAAACCTCTTGAGAGACGCATGGAGACAGCTAAAATTAGCAGCTGCAAGTGGGTGACTTTGAAAGGGACGCAGCTATACATAGTCACTCTACGATGAGCACCGCAACCCTCAAAAGCAAACTGTTTTTATACAGCACAGGATGTGCATTGCTATAGCTTGATGGAATAAAACTTTTCCCAAGACAAAAAAAATCATCATCTAAAATGATGAAATATTAAGAAATATACAGTTGATGTGTTCTGTTTTATCTTCATATGAGAAGAAAGATATTAAAAGCAGAGGGATTCTAGTGGCTATCTCTTTGGGAACACATCCGTAAAATGCAACAGAATGCAGAAATTACCAGGTCTCTGCACGACTGTGGGTATTAGTTCACTTGACATAACGCTGGGGTCTTCCACGAGGAAGGTCTTTCCTTGGTAAAGAATGAACAAATGCTGCCACACCCCTGCAGGAGGGGCGAAAGCCAATAGGTAAAGGTGAATGTTTATGCAAGAAGAGTTGCCTGAGAATTCTGAAATGGAAAAGTTGAAACTCACTATGAAACTTAATTTTGTTCCTCAGAAATGATTTGAAAGACTAATTCCTCAACTCCTAGCATTCATCTATCTCCTACTGAAATAAATAGAAGGAGCAGAGGATTTTATATATATAATGGATTTGACTGTGTTTGTTTTGTTATTTATCTCAGTAGCCTGCAGCCATAGAACTTATGTTCTAATCTTTGGTTTTGGGGAGCACAGTGAAAGAAAATCAGAAACTAAAATCTTGGAATTAAACTCAATTAGGCCAGGACGTTTGATCTGAATTTTCTGTGATTTTTCAAAGGAGGGATAGGAGGAATAAGATGTTGAAGAGAAAAAGAAAGGCATATATCTGTACCTCTCTAATAGCATCAAAAAATATATGACTCTCTCTGCCACATCTCCCACAAGAATGACGACCATTCCCAGCAATCAGACTGTCCATGTTCTGGAAGATGTCAGTATCACTCTGCACAGTCATTATGAAGGGCCCCCGAGGAACCCTGTGGGGGGACTTTAAGCATCAATGTAGAATGCAGTCTCCTTGGAAAGGAGAAAGAGGCTCCAGGGTGACAAAGTGTGGGGAGATAGCAAGGCACTGGCTACCGTTCTCACCGCGTGTAGTCAGGTAGAGAGTGTGATCGGGGTATCACGCCGGGCTCCCGTTACAAGAGGAGGTCTCTGTGTGCTCACTTCCCCATCAACCTTGTTCTCTAGGAGAACGAACCTCCTGTTGAAATCCAAAATTTCTTGGGTCAAAAATACATCTGCAGAGTTCAGATGAGACCAGGTGTTGCTTGTTCAGTATCTCAAATCCAAAAAGGTGAATTAATCCTTGAGAGAAACAATATTGAACTTGTTTCAAATTCAGCTGCTCTGATTCAGCAAACCATAACACTTAAAAACAAGGATAATGGAAAATTTTTAGATGGTATCTCTGCCTTTGAAAAAGAAGCAGTTCAGCAGACCGATGAATAAGATCTAAGAGTTGTCCAGCTACAGAAGCAAGATGCCAGATGATTCCTAAGACTTGTTTGTGATAATTGAATTGAATTGCAATAAAAGACCTCTGTTAAAAAAAGATGAGAGTTTGTGATTAAAAGTAAAGACATAAAAATGTTTAGCATCATTCCAAGTAGCACAGTATGGAGTATAGAAAATATGCTTAATTTCTATTTTTCTGAAGCTATAGGAAAAGGGAAAAAAAACTTCATTTATAGGGAGATTTCCCTTTTAAGGAATGGAGTTGGAAATGTATTTTTGTATCAGATGTTTTTTAATTCTATCTCTGAAAGGCTTTTTGGGCTTTCCAAAATTCCAACTCTTACTTTCTTGGCTTCACGAATGAATGGGTGCTGCTCAGTTCACCAACCACTCCAGGCTTGCCGGGGACTGGGATCCCATCAGTTCCTAACTAATCTGAACACTAACAGCAAATCCATTAGGTTCTTATGCTGCTGCTCTTTGTACCCATAATGTGGGCTTGGTACGTGAGTGGCTTATCTGCTCTTTTTATTCTTCCTGGTACGGAAGGTCCTTGAATGTTAGTGGCAAGGGTGACAGCATGCCCTTCCCAGCAGAGCAGATTCTTGCCTGAGGCTTAGTACCAATCACATGTCAGATCAGAGGTTCTGCCAGGGTCCTTGGGCCAGGCTGGAACTGAGCAGGTCACTCCTGTTACAGAGAGCTGTCAATGTCTGGGGACAGTCCCCTAACACTGAGAGCATCACTCGCTCTCCCTGTTCTCTCACGATTTTTCATCCCAGGTAACATATTTTTGTAGAATTCTTCAAGAGAAGATGAAGTTTAAAAATATTTGCATATAGAAGACAAATGTAAGCATAATTTCTAAAAGATGCATCATAATCTGTTATCTTTAAGTGAATAGACAAGTTTGATAAGAAAAATCCTTTAGAATATGAACTAACAAATGTGTTATGAAAACATGTTTCCTTGTGTATTGGTACATATGCACACAGTTGGAATATAAAAAAAAATTAAAATAGTGTGGGTGTGGTGGCTTATGCCTGTAATCCTAGCACTCTGAAAGGCTGAGGCCAGGAGTTCGAGACCAGCTTGAGCAAGAGCGAGACCCTGTCTCTATAAAAAATAGAAAAATCAACCGTGCATGGTGGCACAGATCTTGGAATTCAGTTTCTCCCACAGTAGCAAAATTATAAATGGTAGTTAGGTTCACAGACACAGAGATATTTAATCCATTATGTTCCTAAAGTATTGTATTTCAGCTAACTAAAAACTAAAATGTCAAAACAAAGTTAAATTTCAATTTAACTAAATATGAGAGTCTAAGTACCCAAATAAGGCCAGGCAAGGTGGCTCACGCCTATAATCTTAGCACTTTGGGAAGCCTAGGTGGGAGGATTCCTGGAGTTCGAGACCAGCCTGAGCAAAAGTGAGACTCCATCTCTACAAAAAATAGAAAAATTAGCTGGGCCTGGTAGACTGTGCCTGTAGTACCCAGGAGTCTGAGGTTGCAGTGAGCCATGACCATGCCACGGCACTCTGGCCTGGGAGACAGAGCAAGACTTTGTCTCAAAAAAAAAAAAAAAAAAAAGTACCTAAACTTCCAAGATAAAATTCTGTCATGGTTCATTCCAATGCTTCAGTTTCATTTTTAAAACAGCCACAAAAAAAGCATTGCAACTCTCAGAACAGAAGCAAAATTCCAATTTTCATAATTTGTATGTTGAGCCCTAGGCCCCATTTGACAAGTGCTAAATCAAATTAATTAGTTGGACAGTATATGGAAATTTATATTTTTATAAATATTTCAATGTGATATATATCTTAAGGCTTACTTTTTAAGGCTTTTCTGCTAATTATAAAAACAACACATATTCATTACTGAAAATTTTTAATGTTTTCATTTTTCAAATTTCAAATCTCTCATCACACAGAGATAGCCACTATTAACATTTTGGTGTATTTTCTTCTCTTTTTTATTTTATTTTTTTTGAGACAGGGTCTCAGTCTGTCACCCATGCTGTAGTGCAATGGTGTGGTGCAATCATAGTTCACTATAATATCTAACTCCTGGGCTCAAGCAGTACTCCTGCCTCAGCCTTCCAAGTTGCTGGGACTATAGGTGCGTATTACCATACCCAGCTAAATTTGTTTTGGTACAGGTGGTGTCTTGCTATGTTGTCCAGGCTGATCTTGAACTCCGGGCCTCAAGTGATCTTCCTGCCTTGGCCTCCCAAAGTTCTGGGATTACACGTGTGAGCCTTCATGCCTGGCCCCTTCTATGCTTTTTATTTTCCCTTTGTGCATGCTTATACCCATACATATAGACACAATTTACATCATTATAGATGCTCTTCAACTTACAACAGGGCTATGTCCTGATAAACCCATTTTAAGTTGAAAATATCATGAATTTGAAAATGCATTTAATACACCTAACCAACAGAACATCACAGTTTAGCCTAACCTACCTTAAATGTGCTCAGAACACTTACATTAGCCGACAGCTGGGCAAAATCATCTAACACAGAGCCTATTTATAATAAAGTGTTAAGTATTTCATGTAATTTATTAAATACTGTATATTATATTGAAATTGTGACAGTTCTACACCATTGTAAAGTTGAAAAATTGTAAATTGCACCATCATAAAGTTGGAGACCATCTGTATTATGCATGGTTTTCTTTTCTTTTTTTCACCTAACATGAGCCTGTCACTGAGTATCCTTCAGGAAAGCCAGCAGATTGGCTGTCATATGAATGTGTTATACTTTGTTTAGCCAGTATTCTACTGTTAGATGTTTGGATTGCTTATACACTTTTGCTTTTATAAATACTGATGTGGTAAACATTCTTGTATATAAATCTTCGGGTGCATCACTCTTGTCTTAAAAGGTGACAAGATCTTAAAAGTGACATTAGTGGGTCAAAAATTATGACTATTTTTAAGGTTTTGAAACATATTGCCAAGCAAAACTCTAGCAGTCATACTGCATTTTGTTCCCACCTGCGGTATGCGCAGGCCTGTCTCACTGAGGGAGTGACTCTTGCTACTCTTGCTACTGAGTACTATCTACCTTTAAAATGTTTTTGCTAGGCCAGTCTCGGTGGCTCACACCTGTAATCCTAGCACTCTGGGAGGCCGAGGCAGGCGGATTGCTCAAGGTCAGGAGTTCCAGACCAGCCTGAGCAAGAGCAAGACCCTGTCTCTACTAAAAATAGAAAGAAATTAATTGGCCAACTAAAAATATATAGAAAAAGTTAGCCGGGCATGGTGGCACATGCCTGTAGTCCTAGCTACTCAGGAGGCTGAGGCAGAAGGATCACTTCAGCCCAGGAGTTTGAGGTTGCTGAGAGCTGACGCCATGGCACTCTAGCCCAGGCAACAGAGTGAGACTCTGTCTCAAAAGAAAAAAAAAAAAAAATTAAAAAAAAAAAATGTTTTTGCCGATCTCAGAAGCAAAGTTGGTATCTCATTTTAATGTGCATTTCTTTGATTACTCATTAGGTTAAAGATTGTTTTATAAGTTCGTTGGACTTTTTTCTTTTACAAATTGTCTTTTCATATTTTTTTGGTCAACTGTGCTGAGTGTTTTGCTTTTGCTCACATGAAAGCACTTCCTATGTATTTTGTTGCAAACAGGCTCTATCTTCCTGTTTGTACCTTGCCCTTTTATTTGTGAAGTTTTGATACATGGAAATTATGAAATTTTATTTAACAAAAACTATTTCAGAAGGAGAGACAAAGGGCAAGTTGTTGTTTTAAGGGCTACAGAGCTTCAGATTTGCAAGATAAAGTTCTGGAGCTCTGTTTCATAGCAATGTGAACAGACTTAACCTTACTGTACGCTTTAAAATGGTTAAGATGGTAAATGTTACGTGTTTTTTTACTAGAGTAAAAAAAAAAAAACTTTGTCTTTTTTTCTTCTGGTTTCTTCCTTTGTTTATAAAGCCCCATCCCTCCATGTCCTTGTCCACTACCCAATACTGCTATAAGAAATAGAAAGTGGAGTTGGATTGAAATTAAGCCCTTCTCCCACTTTTTTGTGTTACTTGTTCTGTGCTAACCTGGATCCATTTCTGCCTTTTCCCTTAGCCTGGATATCTAAGATTCTCCAGTTTCCCTGCTACTTTGGGGGCTTCCACCTTTTGCAACTAAGAGATTAACATGGGCATAATAGTTAGGACTTTGGTTTGACGACTCTGGATTTATTTCCCCCATTAAAATGGAATGAAATCGGAGTTAAGACTTTCAGCTGTGACTGAATGGGGAGACTGGCAAATATTTTCCCCAAAAACAACAATAAAAATTGACAAGATAGAAAAACAGCCATGTTAGTGCTCTGGAAATCAACCACAGGCATACAACAATTTCAGAAGCACATATGGTTGAAAAGCTTCTCAATTTTGGGTAATAACAGTCTCTGTGGTGTTCTTGCCTAGAGCTGTTCCCATTCCCCGATTCCACTCTGATGTCACAGAGGTCACAGGGCCGCTGTGACCACTGGCACTTTCACTGCTGTGGTTAAAGGGGGCTCACAGGACAAAGCCTGTGCCAGCAGTGGTATTGATTGATGTGATCTCAGCAGTGGATGAACAGAGAGGGCCAACATTTCCACTAGCCCGAGGATGGCATTGGGGTTGGGGCTGGCTAAGGCTGTGTGGGTGTGCAGTGCAGACCGGGGAGAACCCAGCGACCCACACATTCCCAGCATGCACAGAGGAGCCCAGCAGGAAGTAATTATCAGAACAGACTTGAAAATGGCAGAAACTTGAATGTATCTTTTGTGCTTCAGAAGACATCATTACATGCCACAGACTGGGAGGAAATATTTGCAAATCATATTAATATATCTCGGAAGGGATTTATATCCATAATATATATTCTACAAACCCATAATACTGGAGCCAGGTGTAATGGCATGCACAGTCCCAGCTACTCGGGAGGCCGAGGCAGCAGGATCGCTTGAGCCCAGGAATTCAACTGCAGCCTGGGTAACAGAGAGACTCGGTCTCTTAAAAAAACAAATCATAAAACAACCATAGAAAGACAATAACCCAATTTAAAAATGGTCAAGAGATTTGAATAGACATTTTACCAAAAATATACATATATACAGAACATGAAAGGATGCTCAACATCATAAATCCTTTGGGAAATGCAAATTAAAACACAATGAATAAAACAAAAAAGAAAAAATAATCTTAAATTTTTAAAATTAAACGTAAGATACCACTGCATGCCCATAAAAATGGCTATAATTAAAAATAGATATAAAAAAATAGATAATAACAAGTATAATGAAAATGTGAAGAAACTGGAATGTTCATATGTTGCTGTTGGGAATGTAAAATAGCACAGCTGCTTTGGAAAACAATGTAGTCATTTCTTAACATGTTAAGCAAAACCTTACCATATGGCCCAGCAATTCCACTCCTGGGAATTTCCCTATGAGAAATGAAAACACAAGCCCGAACAAAAACCCGTATGCCCCAAACTGGAAACAATCCACATGTCTGTCAACCCACGAATGGACAAAACAAGTTATGGTTCATGTACTGTTCAAGAACAAAAAGCAAAGCACAACGGATGCATACTGCAGCTCGGATAAACCTCAAACACATTATGTGAACTCCAAAGAGCTCCCTGCTCTTCTGTAGGGAGGATGCAGGCCTTGTACTCAAGCATTCATGCTGCCTGATTTCCTCATCTATTCTATCAGCCTTACCCTCACCTCAGTCGGTTAGTAATGTGCACAGATCAGAACTTAATAACATAGACTGTCAGTGGCGTATGGCATTAGCCCCTCAGAGACTTTTCAAAGAGAATAGATTATATACTGGCATTAAGCTGGCATTACCAGAGAGCTCATTCCAGGACCGTAATATCTTGAACCCTGGGTAGAATTGCTCTTGCCGAACCCTGCTGCTACCTAACAGACACTCCAGCCAGGCAGTCTGTATATTACACCCTCTGCACTAGTCCATCCACCTCCTCGTATCTCAGCCTCAAGGACACCCCCCTCCTGGCAGCTCCTTTATCGGCATGCTTGCACCTCCCTCTCTGAACTCAAATATCATTCATTCGTTTTGATACTTTCAGTTTCTTGAATTCCTAAAATCAGCAGCAGTGACGGTGGGAGTTTTTCAGAGAATTTTGAGTAGGAAGACCACGCAGGGCTAAACTCACCTCCCCGCCCTCCCCCAGAAAGCCGCTCTGGCCGAGGGGCGATTAAAGCAGCCTCAACCAACTGTGCTTTGGTTGCCTCCTCTGACTACTTAATGACATCACATGAGTATGTGCAATGTTCTCAACTATATTCGTAAAATGCTGGAGGGCTTGAGGCCTGTCTTTTCATTTCTTTGGGATCCCGCCCAAGTAAGCATAATCCCGTGCCTACAGTAGGCACTTACACGGATAATCCTTATTTAGATACGTCTGTCTAGCGCTAGCCAAAATACATCTTGGATTTTCAGTCTAAAGAAAGCGAAGGACACCTCTTTTCTGGAAGAACAAAAACAACTTCACAGGCCCTTCATGATTACCTCATCCATCTTCCTCCTTTGATCCACCTTGCAGTTCAGACAGGCAAAGATTCAGACATAGTCAAAGACCTGGTGCAGGTGGGGAGTGGAGAATAATTCTGCTACATTCTGAAAACCACACCATTAAAACAGATTACTTCCCGACGATGGGAGAATGATGTATATTGCTGATGAAATCATCACTCACACCATGATGAGTTATCATCCATTGTTTGGCTAGGCCCTTCACTGCAAAAAAAAAAGAAGTCTCAAACCGTATAAGCCTGATGGATTTCCCCATTTTAACTTTTCCCCATATAGTAAAGCTGAAATGCAATAACAAAATGGCTTTCCATTTTTATCAAATATAGCAACCTATTCCTTTATTCCACCAAAGTTTTGAAACCAAGTATCAATAGCAACTTAATTTTCTTGCTACCGTCTCCAGCAATTAGTACAGTACCTGGCTGGCACGGGTTCAGACCATAGTCCTTGAGAGAATGAATGATGCGTCTGATTAATGGTGCTGATTAAGGTGGAATGTAAAATCAGCCGTAGTTATTCTGAGAAGCCTTCACAGGCATCAGCCCCAGGAGAGACTGAAATTTTTGAAGTGCTGATTCCTAGGCCTTTTCTTTCAATTCCATTTTCTCCCCATTTTAGTATTTCCTCTGCTCTGACCATTCAATGTTGTGAGATATTTTTCCCCCTATAATTTTCATCATCAATATAAAAGTAGTGATGAAAACAAAACAGACTGCAGGGTACTTTCGTCTCATTTAACTGAAGTTGACTTGACCTTTAAAGCATTTAGTTTTGAACTTTACTATACATCAGAATCACCTGAAGCTCTAGTTCCTATGCAGATTTTAGGGGTCCAGAGATTTCCATTCAGTGGGTCTGAATTCAGGGTCACCATCTGCATTTTTAATAGGCTCCCCAAGTGCAAGTGGCCAGTGAACGACAACGGGGGCCTTGTTTACAAGAGCCTCATGCCTTTTTAATGTTCGGTAATCATCATCTTGAAAGTTTTAATTTTTGAACAAGGGGGCCTGTGTTTTCATTGTGCAATGGGCCCTGCCAATTATGGAGCTGGTCCTGGAGGCAGGTGTGATATGTGCTTCTCCAGAACAGGTGTATGTGTGGGATTATGGATAAATTACTCACAAAGAGGAAAATACAGATATTTTTAGGGGGAGAATTCATGTAAAGATTAATTTTGGTCCCAGAAGAAATCTTGACCAACCTTAGAACTCCTTAGAACCTAATCTCCAACCTTAGAACTCAGCAAACAATAGTTTTCTGCCTTAGTTGGGTCTTGTTAGTCATCCCTATGAACATACGTGAACTTTATCACACGTTGGCTGAAGGTGGGGGATTTCTTTTATCATAGCTAAGAAAGTGTCTGATATTTTATTCTTCCGGTGATGATTCTTCCCCGAAAGTCTTTTGTGAACTTTCACCTGCCAGAATTAATAACTACTTCTAGAATACTGTCATGGTATCTTTATATGTAAGTCCTTCATAATTTTCAGAAAACTTCCTAGAAATGGAATTGCTAGGTAAAACAGTAAATGCATTTTCCATTTTGATAGATATTGTTAAATTGTCCTTTAAAGAGTAACACCAATTTACTTTCTTCCTCATAATATATGAGATGCCAGATTTGAAACACCTTCACCAACATAATGTAGTATTGATTTTTTATTTGTTAATTTGACAGATGAAATTAGTAACTATTTTATTATTTAATTTTATTTCTGTTATTCCAAAAGAGGTTGCATATCTTTTCATGTACATATTCAAAAGCCATTTGAATTATTTTTGTGAACTGTTCATGTTTTTCATCCATCTTCTTCTTGATGGTCTTTTTTTATTTACTTGTAAGAATACTTTGTATATTAAGGATAGTACTCCTTGACCTTAATATATTTATTAGTTTTTCATTTGACTTTTTCCATGAAGAAAATCTTAATTTGTATGTGGACAAATTTACCAATCATTTGTTTGAAAGATTCTGAGATTTTCCATTTTCAGAAAACCCTTCCTGCTCTGAATATAAAGACATTCTCCTGAATTCTTTTTTTGTATTTTTATGATTTCATTTCCTAAAAATATGATTTAAATCTTTGATACACTTGAAACTTGTTTTGGTGTGATGCATGAGTTAAGGAAACTTCTTTTTTTCCCAATTGTCTCAACAGTCAATTCAAAATCCAATTTTCCCCACTGATTCTAAACGCCACCTTCATTATAGTTTAAATTCTCATCTCTCTACGGTCTCATTTATGGTTCTGTATTCTGTTCCATTGATTTGCCTATCCATGTGCTGATGTGAAGTCATTTTAGTACTCATGCCTTTTATAATCTGTTTTGATATTTGATGGGCTGGTCTCTTCTCATTATGCTTGTTTTTCAAAAACTTCCTGATTGTTACTTGTTTACTTTTCCATATGAACTTTATAATCACAAAGTTTAAAATCATAATCATAGAGCCCCTGAGTTTAGGGGAAAAAAATCATAATCATCTTGTTTGGTTGCCCCCAGCCCAAATTCTGTTGATGACATGGTCAGATCTGAATTTCGAAAAGGTCATTCTGGCTATAGTGTAGAGAACGAGAGTGCCTTTGGGAAGATCAGCAGGACATGCTGTCGTAGAGGTTCACAGGAGAGATGAGCATAACTTGGTTCAGGATCTTGGCAGTCAAGATTGAAGGAAAACAAAATCAAGAGCGATATGTAGAAATAACAATTGGTAGGACTTGGTGATGAATGTGATTTGGCAGTTTAGGAAGAGGTAGATTCTTTTCTAATCTTGTCTAGAAAAACCCTAGGATTTAGTCCAGTTCTGGAAAGGCCCCAGTCTGTATCAATCCATGGATGCAGGGTTAGTTTTGGAGTTGCCCTAAAAATCAGGATCCTCACGGGAAAAGATATGAAGCTCTTCTGTACGGAGCTAGCATAGGTTCAGACAGGATACCCCAAACTGAATTGCCTTCCCCCATTATGCCCTATGTTCGGAATCCCAAAGCAGCTTCTGCAGCATTTGACAGACCAAGGGGATGCACCCATGACCCCACACCCCATGGTTCTAATGGCGTAGATTGGGGCCTAGAGAGCCAACCTGTGGTTGGTGAAGAAAAAATACGATACTTCAAAAGTTTTCCTTTCTCCAGTTCCTCAAAAGTTAAGCAGAATTACCATATGATCCAACAATTCCACTGCTATGTATATACCCCAAAGAATTGAAAGCAGGGACTCACACAGATTCCTGTACACCAGTGTTCATTGTGGCATTATTCACAATAACCAAAAGGTGGAAACTATCCAAAAGTCCATCAAAAAATAAACAAAATGGATAAACACACAAACATGCGATAGAATATTATTCAGCCTTAAAATGGAATAACATTCAGATACATGCTACAACATGGATGCACCTAGGAAATGTTATGCTAAGAGAAATTAGCCAGGCACAAAAGGACAAATATTACATGATTTAACTTATATGAGGTACCTAAAGTAGTCAAATTCATACGGAAAGCAGAATGGTGGTTGCCAGGGGCTGGGAGGAGGAAGAATGGGGAGTTATTATTTAATGGGGACAGAATTTCTGCTTGGGATAATGACAAAGTTCTGGGCATGCATAGTGGTGATGGTTGTACAACCTTGTGAATTTAATGCCACTGAATTATACATTTCATGGTTAAAATGGTAAATTTCATATGTATATTTTGTTACAATAAAAATATTTTTTTTTATTAAGTTTTCTTATGAAAGAACAGGTCTTGACAAAAGCACCTCCCTTCACCACTGGGACAAATTATGATCATTTGACTATGTTTATAAATGATGTTAGCTCTCTGTGACCCAGGTATTGCAGAGTAGGCGGTACACTGTCTCACCCAAAATGATGCAAAATATTTTGGGAAACAAACTGTAGAGGCTGTATCTCCGGAAATCCCCTCCCAAGTGGCTAACCACAAAGGGAGGAAACACAACAGGGTGAAACCAAAAGTTTACAGTCAAACTTTGAGTCCATGTTATTTCATCCTGTACGAGATAAACACAGGGCAAATGCGCATTCAGGAATGACAGGATGAGAGCATTTAAGCTTTCTTTGCTTTAGTCTTTGCTCCGTATTCTAGGGATCGTCTTATTCCCAAATGTCTTTTGAAGAAAATAGGTTTGACGCATTCAGTTAAATAGAAGCTATTTAAGACTCAATTGTCAAACCACCTGAATATTAAGTCATGAGAATTAGGCAGTATCCACTGAAGAACTCGGACGACAGTTAAGGATGAAACTGAGTTACTGTCAGTCAACCTGGTGTTACAAATGACCACTGAGCTAGGAGGCTGTCAGGCTGCCAATACTACCTCCGTGGAAAGAAAAAATTCCATGTTTTTTAAGAGTATCCCCATGTTCCAGAGGACACTCTTAGTGGAAACTGTCACGAAATACAGGAGCCTCTAAATGTGTGAACAATCCATAGAGTGATTGTAACATGGAATCCAGAAAAAGAAAAGCATAATTGATTCACATTGTGCAAATTAGTGGATGTCAATTATTTACAGTGATAAAATTATTTGGCCAAATTCCACACAAACAGCAAATTTTTTGAAACACCCAGTCGTCACAGGATTAAAGGATGTGCAAAGGTGCCAGCATTGATTTTATGACAGGAAATGAAAGGTAGGAAGGAAGGAAGGGAAACGCTTCCCAAGGGAACGGTAATAGTCCTCCCAAGAGTCACTGTTATACATGATGAAAATGTGTGAATTTTAAAGTTTACAAGTTTTCAGGTGTCAATGAGCTTGGATAAATGCCAAGTTAAGGAAGACAAATGTTAACAGGGTATTAAAATGAAAATGTCAGCTGAGGCCCCTGAAATAGACACCACATTCTAAAGAGGTATAGGGACACTTAAATTCAGGATGTATAGTACAAAGCGGGTGGCAGAAAAATGGTGCTTAGATTTGGGAACCCTTCCCCAAGGGAATAAAATGATCCAGAGTTGGAGATAAGAAAAGGATTTTTGAGAGGACTGAAGGATGCTCAGAGCCTCCTGCCACTTTGGAAGGGTAGGTGTGGGGTGGAGATAAAATGCCTACCTCTCACGTCAAGTTTAGAAAACAGGTTAACTCAGGATATCTGATCCAGGATACTCAGAAGAACTCCAGGATAACTCAGATAACAGTATTTGCCTCCCATAGATGGAGATGTGTACACACATGTCCGACTCTTGCCTGGAAATTGTAAGGGCAGGTGATGAGGAGGGGTGGGTGTTTGGGTGGCCTGGACCCCAGGGTCTGCTGAGATAAGCAATGAGTGACATGGGGTATGAGCAGGAAAAACTTTTTCTTTACCAACTTAAATCAGGGGCTATGACAATAGAGAGATTAACAGGAGAAAAGATAAGGCTTATTCACAGGCTGGCAGGGGCACTCAGGAACATGCTGAACAGCCAGGGGTTAAAGTTTATATAGCAACTTCACAAAAAGGGGAAGGAGGGGAATTTCAATGGGAGAGTATAGAAGGTTTCATTGGGTGTGTTGATGCTAAAGCACAGCTGAATTCAAACTTGCTGGTGCCTAAGGTCAGTCAGCTCCCAAACAGGAGACTCCCTCCAAGGATGGGCAGTGGCAGCTGTATTTTCCAGAGGCTCTGCTTAAGTTTCATGTTTTTCTGTGGCCACTGATTGCTCCAGTGTTTTCATTACAAAGTAATTTTCACACCATGTTGGACCCTTTGTGGGCTTCACGCAAGAGAGATCCAACACTCTCTTAAAATTAATCTGCCCAAAGCATCAGAGGCCTCCAGAGTTGTGCTCAGGGAGGTTTGGAGATGCAAATAAAACTACCATTTTACTCTTGGCTAGAAACCCTGCTGGTGGAGAACTACGAATAAAATCCTAAGCCCCCCAGCCAACTGAATAGACCCCCTCTTGGCCAAGAGGATCCCAGAGAAACCTTAAAAACAGAGTTCCTGGCCGTGGCAGGGCAGGAGGTTGGACATGCCTCATTATACCCCCTCCCCAACCAGCACTAATGTTAAAATAGAGATCATAAGACCGAGAGAACAGAGTGTTGTGGCAATAAGACATCAAATTATAAAGAAGACCTAAGGCATGTCAGGCAAAAGTTAAGTCATGCACCTCTACACTTAAGAATAAACTGTATTCTGACTGCCACAAAGTTTTTCTTTTTCTCTAGCAGCTAAACAAGCACTGGCCTTGAGATAAACAATTTTGAAACAAGTGCAGCTCATGCACCACCAGACACTGATTAAGTGACCCCCTGTTCCACAAGCTATAACTACCTCTTTGATTGGACAGAAGACTGATTTCAGTAACTTTCTGCTAATAAGAAGACCACAAACCCTGGACTGGTTCTAGCCAGTTTTCAGAGGCTATGAGAGGCTGTGTATTGAGTAACTTTGTATCCCTGCTTCACCTTTTGATGCCTACGACCTAATTGTAATACTTTTTTTTTTTTTTTTGAGTCAGAGTCTCCCTCTGTCACCCTGGGTAGAGTGCAGTGGCATCATCATAGCTCACTGGGCTCAAGTAATCCTCCTGCCTCGGCCTCCCCAGTAGCTGGGACTACAGGTGTGTGCCATCACACCTGGCTAATTTTTTCTATTTTTAGTAGAGACAGGGTCCCGCTTTTGCTCAGGCTTGTCTTGAACTCCTGGGCTCAAGCAATCCTCCTGCCTTAGCCTCCCAGAGTGCTAGGATTACAGGCGTGAGTCACAGTGCCAGGCCATTGTAATACATTTAAATGTTGTGTCTCCACCCCAAAGTGAACGTGGGTTGTATGTAATATTCATGTTTATTCAGTATGCATATGTTAGGACCCTCTGTCATGAATATTCATAGCTCCTCCTATGACCTATTGAATACGTAGGCTTGGCCAGCCTATTCAGCATAAATTCCTGATCCATTCTCCCTTTCCTAGAAGTGCCGGCCTTTTGGCTTTTGCCAGTGACTGTGCTTCCCAGCCTATCAGGATGGCCACCTTGCAGTCTGTAACCCTTTATAAGAAATCAAGCTTTCCTCTCTAGATTTATAAATTGTGTGATTTTTAAATTGCCATGGTGTTTGCCTGGGATGAGGAGTTATTGTTTAATGGGTGTAGAGTTTCAGTTTGGGAAGATGAAAAAGTTCCAGAGATGAATGGTAGTGATGGTTGCACAGCACTGTGATGTACCTCATGCCACTGGACTGTACACTTAAAAATGGTTAAAATAGTAAATTTTGTGTTATGTGTATTTTGCCACAATAAAAAAATAGTATGGGATGATTGCTTATCTACTTGGAAAATAGATTAAAATCACAATGATTTTTTTTTTTTTGAGACAGAGTCTCACTCTGTTGCCCGGGCTAGAGTGCCGTGGCGTCAGCCTAGCTCACAGCAACCTCAAACTCCTGGGCTCAAAGGATCCTCCTGCCTCAGCCTCCTGAGTAGCTGAGACTACAGGCATGTGCCACCATGCCTGGCTAATTTTTTGTATATATTTTTATTTTTAGTTGGCCAATTAATTTCTTTGTATTTTTAGTAGAGACGGGGTCTTGCTGTTGCTCAGGCTGGTTTCAAACTCCTGACCTTGAGCAATCCGCCCGCCTCGGCCTCCCAGAGTGCTAGGATTACAGGCGTGAGCCACCGCGCCTGGCCCTATTTTTAAAAACAAAATACAATCTTGCTGGGTGTTGTGCCAGTTCAGACATCTCCAGAGAGATGTAGAGAAGTTAGACACAGCAGCTAGATGGACAAAGTGACTTGGGCCAAAAAGGGGAATTGGATGGCTCACCCAACTGAGCTGCAGGAAGGGTGAATGTGAGCTGGGCTTCAGAGGTGACCACATTGGGGACTAGAACACCACCCTCCCTTTCTTCCCTCTCATTGCTGCTTCTCTCAGTGTACCAGTCACACTCTCTTTCACTGCAGACTGGCTTCTTCCGCACAGCCTGTGGGGACATGGACACCAAACAACTCAGATTCATACTTCACAGATTTGCCACCTGAGCAAGCCTGAGACCCTCCATCAGGTTGAAGGTCAGAAATCCCAGGACTGGCTGAGCTTGGAGAAACATGCCTACCTCTGGCCAATCACTGAGTGAAGGAGGCAGATGGGTAAGAAACTGGGGGACCCCATTAAACCATACTTTGTAAGGCTGTATTTCTGAGAGCAGAGTGCCACTCCAGGAGGACAACACAATAGCCACCATCCCCTATGCAGACCTTCCCTTCTCTGGAACTGATCCCAGCAGCGTCGTGAAGACCTCAGCAGCACAGCCAGGCCACCTACATACTCCCTTCTGCCCTCCTCTCTTTGGCCTCCTGGATCCCCGGATTTCTCAGCTAATGCTGGGTTGGCAGGAGTGAGTGGGGAGCAATTGACTCTTGCCTAAATCGTAGCCAGTCATTTGGGGCCACTTTTTCCTTATCAATGCTCAGTTCCCAGAATGCGGGCCCTTCTCTATTCTCTATTGCTTTATTCAGACAATTTCTGGAAGAACGCTGGCCAATATACAAGACTCCCACCATCTCTACTACCTAGCTCCAAAGTCCATCCCCCTCCCCAACCCCATACCCCTCTGAATCAATGTTAGTGTTAAAAACCCAGGTCCCAAATCACACTATGCTGTGCTCCTTTTTGGAGTGGATCTTGGATTATCAAATTATCAAGTAAGTGGCTGAGGTCAGCCCTTGCTTCCCCATGTCTCTGCCAACTGCCAGCTCTGCCTTCCTCTCCTCTTAGGCTTGGCTCCTCTTCTGCAGAAACCCACCCTGACCTGTTCCTCATGAGGGAACGTGAGAGAAGTATCTGCAAGATTGTGTGCTCCACCCTTCAAAGCTTTAGGCAGATAAATTTAGACATAAAACAGGAAGTAATTCTCTATGTGGCTGTGAGTGATCTAAGAGAAGTTGCTGCCCAAAATATTTTGACGCTGAAGTGTGGAGGAGCAGCTCTCAAACATCAGCGTGGATCAGAACCTGCAGGCACAGCGGCTCTTGCCTGTAATTCCAGCATTTTGGGAGGCTGAGGTGGGAGGATAGTGTGAAGCCAGTTTAAGACAAACCTGGGCAACACAGTGAGACCCACAGCTCTATAAAAAATTAGCCGGGTGTGGTGGCACATGCCTGTAGTCCTAGCTACTCAGGAGGCTGAGGCAGGAGGATTGCAGGAGCCCAGGGGTTTGAGACTGTAGTGAGCTATGATCACACCACTACACTCCAGCCTGGGCAACAGAGCAAGACCTTGTCTCTAAAAATAATAAATAAAACAAGTAGACTCATTCAGAGGGTTTATTAAGCCAAATATTGTTGGGCCCATCCTGGAGTTTCTGATTCAGTCCATCCGGGGTGGAGCCCACGAATTTGCATTTCTAAAAATCTCCTCATGATGCTGACACTGTTGGTCCAGGACTGCACTTTGAGAAGCACTGTGGCAGAGGTTTAGGAAGAGACAATCTCTCTAAGGCTACAGGGCTTTCATCTGACTCTGAAGGTCTTGGGCTAGGTCAGTTAAGGTGCTCTTTAGAGCTGATATTCCATGATTATAGTGTTAAATGGGTGATTAAATATATACTTGTGCCAGGCTATTTTTATTATCATTAAATAATCATGGACTGCTTACTTTATTATGAGACCATAAAAATTTCCAGGAGCTTCAGAGCACTGATCTATATACCGAAGAACCTCATTACATACAACTTGTTAATATCACTCAGTGCAAAGCTTGAATTATAGGATCTTCTAAATGAATGCTCTTTTGCTCATAATTTCAAATAGCTTCCTACAGAAACCTTTCAAAGCACAGCTTTCACTGATATTGCTTTGCAGAACAAATTTAATTGGTAATTATCCTGTAAGGATTAGCATATAACTAATGTGGAAATTGCCTTAGGTGTGATTTAAACTGTTCAGTCAACTAAATACATACCTTCCTCTCCTCTTTTCCCCAACAAATAAATCGTACTTGCATTTTAATTTAATATCTGTCTATCGTTCCGAAATAGCTACGTTTATTCTCAATATCTAATTTTAGACATATAACTAATATGTTACAATTTTCGACTGTCAGTTATTTAAATATTGCTCCCCTCTCCCCCATACAAATAAATCCTATTTGCATGTCTACAGCCACTGTGATCATTCTCCACAGCTAGTCTTTGATCCGTGATCATTGTCACCTTAGTCTTTGATCATATGTTCTCCCGCCTCCAGGAACTACTGCCCTTCCAACTCTGCCCAGCCTTCAGGGTACAATTGAGGCCTCTACTTTTTTCTGAGATCTTCTTCAGCCACTGTAACTTTCTTTGGTTTCTCCCTCCTCCAAAGTCCCTTACCCTCAGGACTGAAAGGGACCTTGGAAAGCATTCAGGCCACACCCCCATCTGACCCACCAAATGTGTCCATTGCGTACCAAGTCGAGGAATGCCCACACTCTGAATGGACAGCTGGTGATCACGAGCTTCGAATCGATTCTTGGCACGTAACACATTGTGAAGAGTCTGCTAAACTCCCTCCATCAGGAATCCCAAGACACTGAGAACAGGTCACCCTTGGAGACATGGAGTAGAACATTCAACCACCTTTCTACCTGAGTGTGCACACCTGCAAAGGCTAACATTGTCACTAACCAGGAATGATCATGGTTGGCACATTTGAAATATTAATAACAAATCACACCAATATTACCCAGGAAATTAGCATGCCTTCACTGGTCAGATTCCTTCAACTCTCTGGTTCACCATTGCTAATTCTAGGTTATTTCTCTTCATTCCTGGCCCATCCTTAGCCCCTTTTACAAAAGTCTCTGGAAAACTACTGAACTACGTACACCAACAATACAAAAATCCTAAAGTCTAAAATCTTGCTTTGTCACTTTTTTGTGTTTATATAATCTATCTCCTCAACTAGCTCGTAGGCTCCTAAAACACATGGGTTCTGTTTTATATTTTGTGTCCCTTGTCCGCTGTGTCTGAATGAATAGCCAGGATTCAGAGTCCCATGTCCCCCTGCCAATGTCTGCATGGTTCCCAAGGGGCATGTGTGTGTGTGTGTGTACATATATGTATATATGTGTATATATGGCATATTATGCAGGGGACATCTCAGGAAAATGTGCTCCTGACCTTTGGCCCTTCTCATTTTCCCCACTAGGCACATACCCATCCCTTCCTTTAAGGTCCAGCTCTCAACTCTGCCTCTAGGAAGCCTTACTCGGAATGATCAGTTATTAAAATTCTATGTTATTTAATCCTCATGTGTCACAGAGAAACTGCTGATGGTATATAGTTACACAATTCTCTTTTTTTAACATTTATTTATTTTATATGAAGCGGGGAGTGAAGAGGTGGTTTCAATTTCCTTTTTTTTTTGTGAGACAGAGTCTTGCTCTGTCACCTTGGGTAGAGTGCAGTGGTGTCATCACAGCTCAGTGCAGCCTCAAACTCCCAGGCCCAAGTAATCCTCCTGCCTCAGCCTCCCAAGTAGCCAGGACCACAGGCGTGTGCCACAACAGCTGGCTAATTTTTCTATTTTTAGTAGAGACAGGGTCTCACTCCTGCCCAGGCCAGTCCCAAATTCCCAACCTCAAGCGATCTTTCTACCTCAGCCTCCCAGAGTGCTAGGATTACATGCACGAGCCACCATGCCCTACACAATTCTTCTCTTGGAAATAATTTGTCATCTCCACCTTTCATGATTACTCATTCAACATCGGGGCTAAATCTTCTAATACCTTTGCCCTCTACTGCACTTTTACAATATTCCACATACCAGAAATGCTTGTTTTGTTTCCTCCTGAATAAAACAAGTTATGAATAATACATCTGAAAGTTTAAACAACATTCTTTAAAGCACAGTGATTCATGCAACCCAGCACTACCACAGACTAGTAAAAAATAAACCCATACTTTTCTTCAATTTGTCCCTCCTTTCCATGGCAGTCTCAAGGCTCTTGACAGAGGCCTTTCTCATCCACACTATTATAATACTTCTTGGACCCAGTCTCCCTGCATTGCTGCCCCAGAAAGATTTTAAACCCAGAATGATTCTGCTTAAAACATTTCATTTACTCCCCATCATTTACTTAAGGAAGGATTTCTCAAACTTTAAACATTTACCAGCTTTATGAGTTTTGACATATCCACATACCAACTATACTCTTGGGTATTTAATATACTTCTTTATATGAAATCACATTTTTAACTTAAGTAAATTTGACATTGTCCTAATTGATACTATAAGTGAAATGCCAATTTTGGTGGGCAGATATTTCTCCTGTATTAAATTAATATATAACTATTAAATATTAAGATAAAAACATTCCTCCATGTACTACTTAAAAGTGTCTTGTGTGACAGCAATGGGGCATAGATGACTTTGCGGTAGGCACAGACCTACAGAATAGAAAGTCAGTCCTTTGTCATGACATAATCTGGTCTTCACTGTCTTTTTCATCTGGGTTTTGGTCCCTTTCTCAGCTGTGTTCCCAGCTCTCTGCAATTGTCCAGCCTCGCCATGATGTTTTACAGCTCCGTGCATATGGTATTTCTTCTATCATCTTTCCCAAACCATCTCCTCTCACCTTTCCACATGGGTGGAAGGGTATCTTTACTCGTTCTTCTTGCCATCAACACAACACTCACTACTCCCTTTCCTTGCCTTAAACAGACATTGGATTTAGTCAACATGTACCCTAAAAACTCTAAGGGAAAAACTGATACAGACTGAAATGTAGTGAGTCTCCTGAGTAGCTCATCTCTCTGGGTTGTCTTCACTTTTCACTGTCTTTGAACAGGCTATTTTACAACTTAGAGAGATTGAAGTGAACTTTAGAGAACTGATTATAATGCAAATAATTCTTGTTTTTTAAATAAATTCTTTCAAGTGAAGGTTTAATTGAATTCCGCCTTCCACTGTGGAAGAAGCCAGTGTTGTATCTATGAAGCAAATTCATTTCAGTGGGCCTGCCTATTTATCTGGTCTTTAGATTCTCTTCTGAAGTGGTTGTAACACGTTTCTGATTGTTACTCCAACAGTACACATTTGACACAGAGCCTGGCACAAGGTAGGCACCCAATCAATACAGGTTAATGATTGAATGAATGAATTTAGACAAGTAAATATAGTCTCTTTGCTATGGTCAGTATCAAGTATCTAGGTCTAGATGATTCACCATGAAGGAAGGGTGTGGAAAACTGGTGTGACGCTGAGCTGCTATTGCAAAGTTGAAATCGAAATGAGGAAATCCCCAAGATTCTTTGGGAGGTGATGGCAAGAATGGGCTGCAGGGAATGTGTTGGGTCTTGTGTCTAAAAGTGGCCTGAATGGCCCCAACACAGAGGCTCAGTCAGAGGGGTCAGGAAGAGTGCTGGGCATGGAATAAGGGATGGAAGACAACACATGCCATTGAACTCTGGCTTCCTTTCCCTCCATTGTATATAGATCCAAGCACCTGCAGATTTTCTCCTCCCATGGGTCTTTTTAAACCTGTCCACCTATGAAATAATATATCGTCCTAGCATTCTTTAGTTGGAGTATCATCTATAAATCGTGTAAAGGGATAAAAAAGCCCTATGAATCAGTTTCCAGGTCTATGAGTGTTTTGAAGATTACATCAGTGGAGGTCCATAAAATGAAACCACAAGCTTCCTGCAAATTGTCTGGATTCACAAAGATCTATATAACTTTTAATTAATCAGGAAGAACTCCTAAAGATATTATCTGCAGACATGTATGAACTTTACAAGGCACATTTAAAAGCCAAATCTCCACCCTCAATTTTTCTCCTATCTTTATGTAAACACAATGGTTGATACGGAAAAGGAAGCTGAATTACTGCTTATTACATTGTTCCCAAAATTAATGTGGCAATTTTGAGAATACTAATATAAAATGCACATACTTCTCCCTGACACTATATAATACTATTAGGTACTATTATTTCCAACTTTTTACAGATGTGGAAACTGGCATTCAGAGAGGTTGAGTAACTTGTCCAAGGTCACACTAATAATAACTAGCAGCATCAAGATTCAAATTTAGGGCTAACTCTAAAGGTCACATTCCACTACACTACATTATGCCCAGAAGAGAACCACAGGAGTGAAATTATATGACAGAAACATTAACGTTTGATGGAGAGGAGAAAAAGACTAGTCAAAAAAATGTAACGTCAGTTCAGGGTAGAGGATGGAGGGTAGTGGGTAGGGTGATTGGATATATTATAAAATTGCTAGGTGGAGATGAAATGAGGGAGGAACTCACTTGGGAAGCATGGGGAAGGGGAGGGAGAGGAAGTGTCAATACAGTGTCCGACTGAACTACACCGGGTAAGGAAGCACCTGATCAAATTGGGACGGCTACTCTCCTGGTAAATAACAAGGTACCCATTTTAACCCATACACAGGTATGAGAAGCTGCATATGCAACGCCTTGAACATGGCAGAGTTTTCTAAGAAGTCTATGTTTAAAAGAAGTCTTCTGAAGCTAAATTAAAAGGTAGGGTTCCAATAAAGACTAGAAGACTTGATGTTCATAATTGGCACATGCAGGTAATAGACTCTCAGAAAATATTTGTTCATTCACTGTGGACAAAACAAGAAGGCACTAGACGTGATTGGAAAAGGCTTGCCATGCCAACATTTGTATGTGTGAGGGTAATGGCTTTTATTGAGTACCTACTATGTGCCACTCATTAAGTGGCACATACTATGTGCTTCATATACATCCACTCCTTTAATTTTGGCAACAACCTGTATAAACCATATTTGCAGTCTCGTTTTAACAGAGGAGGCAAAGAAATTAAGTAACGTATTCAAGCTCATAAAACTTGAATCCAGCGGATTTTTCTGGATCCAAGGTTATGCTCTTAGCAAATACAATGCATTCTGAACTCTGAACTTATACTGGAATGAAAAAGTTTAGTGACTGTGCTAGAATGTTGTATGGATCACCTATGTTACCAAAAGGTACGAGAATCTGGGCATCCGATTTATCCCTACACAAAATCCTGCTGCCTTCGGTGATGGAAAGTTAATGGCAAAAGAAATTGGGCCAGGAAGCCTTGTGTCAGTGGCTACTGGTTGATAACACTTCATAAATTGCTTGCTTTTGTGCCAAACTAAGCTATAGTTTTCAATGGGATAAAGGCCATGGAAATTGGTAAGATTGGGAACAATTGCTCAGGTGCAGACTTCGTCTATTGCTTCATCTATTCTGGATCATTCCAGGGACGGGCATTCTCTATAAAGTTGCCGGCTTAGGTTATGAAGATTGTCGGTGGCAGTAGGACCCAGAGGAAACCAGATGACTCCTGCTAAAAACCATCATCTTCAAGACCTGATTAGCTCAGTTTTTAAAATAATTTTTTTAAGTCTAGGCAGAGATTTTGGCCGATTCCAACATAAGTATCTGGATCTCCCGCACTACTTCCCTTGGCAATACATGCATATCTAACTCTACAACGAGGAGCGCTGGCGGTGTGACCGGACACACGCAAGTCCCAGCGACAGCGGAGCGCGGCCCCGGGGCAAGCGGGCGGGGGCCGGCGACCGAGACCGCGTGCTCCCCTCGCTGGCGTGAGGCAAGCCTCCTCCCACAGTCCCGGGAAGCCCCGTCGCCGCAGGCTTCCTCGCCGTGGAGCAGCCGCCCGGGCGTAGTTCCTCCACCGCTTCCTCCTCCAGCTGCACCGCGTCCCTTCCTGCCCGACAGGCCCCCACCGCGCGGGTTTGAAGCGCGCGCCACAGCGAGCCCCGAGGCGGCGCAGAGGCCGAGGGAAGCGCGCGGCCGCACGCACGCGCGCCCTGGGCCCCGCCCCGCCCCGCGGCCCCGCCCCTCCACCAGAGGCCCCGCCCCCAGCGCGGCCGGCGCGGCCGGCCGGCCCGACTCCGGCTGCAAACTACTTTCGGCGGGGCGGGGAGCCGAGCTTCCTCCTCCGAGGGCCGCGCGGCGCCGCCCGACTTGTCCTTCCGCCCCGGCCTCCGCGGCTCGCAGGCGAGCGAGGGGGCGAGCGGAAGACGCGCTGTGGCCGAGGCCCGCGACACGGCCGGCGGGAGTCGTCGGCGCGGGCCATGTCGCTGTGGGGGGAGCCGCTGCAGGGCCCGCCGTCCCTGGCCTCGCAGCCCCCTCCGGCCGGCGCGACCCTCAACCGCCTGCGGGAGCCGCTGCTGCGGAGGCTCAGCGAGAGCTTGGACCGGGCGCCCGAGGGCCGGGGCTGGCGGAGGCTGGCCGAGCTGGCGGGGAGCCGGGGGCGCCTCCGGCTCAGGTGAGCGCGGGCGCCGGGGCGCGAGGGGAGTGGACGCGGGAGGTGGACGCCGGAGGTGGGTAGGGGCGTCGGGGCCGCGCGAGACGGGGCGAGGCCGCCGGTGTGCATGAGTGAGGGAAGGCGGCGGGGACAGCTTCAGGCACCTTTCACAGAGAGCCTAAAGGGGTAGCAGAGTCCTGGGAACGCGAGGGTCCGAGGCGGGGCCGGGGCTCCGGAAGGGAGAAGGCAGAAACGGCAGGGCGGCTGCTTCACACCCTTTTCCCACCCTCCGCACCTTGGGCTGGCAGAGAGAAGTCGAGGTTGAGCCCAGACGGTATAGCGAGGAGAGCTGTCTGGATACCACCGTGCTAGCGCAGGAATTCCAAGGGACTTAAAGCGCGACAGATGGGGCTGTGGACACAACCCTGGAAGACCCAAGGAAGGTTGGGAGGAAGCGCAGGTGAAGAGGATGAAAGCAA
>CAUYRT010055789.1:0-16773 GCA_963574885.1 Lepilemur ruficaudatus
AGAGGCCTTCAATCTCCATGGGATGTAACACAGTGGGGTCATTGCAGACGCCTTGATAGCCTTGGTAGGGAAATTTGAGGTGTGGGCAATGTGAATTCTGCAAGTCTATGGAGTCACACATTTGCTTTCATTAAACAGAGACTGTGTCTAGTTAACCGAATTGAAACAGTGCCCTGCACGCTGGCCACACTGACAAACTTACCCGCTGGAGAGTGGCTTTATGCACAATGCCTCGCCTCCCACCCACCCTGTCCCCAGGCAGGCACGCGCGCCCCACATAGGAGCATGTAAGTGGGTTTTGATACATTGGTTAGTTTAAAATTTTGATCCGAATTGGTTAGATAAAAAAATAAAAATAACAAATTTGTATCATGCAGGCAACTGACAGAAACTTACAAGATGAGAAATCACTGCAGGGACCATGACCGGGAAGATGTAACATCGAGATTAAGGGTTTAAGAGGAAATTTAAAAAACAAATAGCCCAAGATAAAAAGATAGAGTAATAAATTGTCTGGAAGCGGAACTCCAGACGGTTCCTGTCATTCTCCCTGGCTACAAACTGAGCAACCCCAGGCCCAGCACGGGCAGAGATGAGCCCTCCGTGTCTCCCTGGAGCTGGGAAGGGTTTTCCCATCAGCAACGCCTCTCACCTGCAGCCATGGCCTGCAGCACCGTGGATAGCTGCTAACCTGAACTCTTGGAGGTGCCTTTGCGCTTGGAGCCACCTGCCTCTGACTGTTGCTATTTCCAGCATTTGCCATGTGGGGAGTCCAGGAGAGAAGGGAAAAGAGCCAGAAATGGAAAGAAAGCAACCAGAGTAGGCTGAAGGAACTTAGGAAATTTCACCCCAAAATATGACTCCTTGACAGAAAGAGTATTTTGAATTAAAGGCCCTTAGAGGTCAACAGGCCTTGGAAGGGGCTTTCGGTCTATCTGCATGACCAGATGACCCATGAAAAGAACAATTGACTTCCCTTCCCCTCCCTGTTATCTCAGTATATTGCAGGAGAGATCAAGAAGGCAACCAGACCTGGCCCAAACCATTAAGATAATACCTGCAACTCTCAGGTTAATTTAATTTGCAAAGATAATTATTTACAAATCAATCTGTTTCCCCCAACCAATCATCCTCCCTAGCAACCATTTATTGCCCCTAAACAGAATTACCTGTTCTCCTCATCTCTCTCTGCCCTCTAAGACGAGGGTATAAAAATTTATGGACCTCATTGGGATATTGGGTAATCACTCTGTGATTCTCCCCATGTGCACAGTAAATAAACCGCTTTCTCTTATTAATCTGCCTTAATTGTGAGTTGATCTTTCAGCAAACTCTCGGGGGAATGGGAAAGTTTTTCCTAATCCCCACAAGGCCCAGGATTTTCCAACAGCTGCCTCATTTTCTAGGCATTTCCTATCATCAGTGGTTTGCAGTCCTGGCTACCCCTGAAAATCATTCGGGCACTTTGAATAATCGGGATTTCTGGCCTTAGCCCAGCTGGTTTGAAAGAGAGTCTTTGCTGGAGGGACCAGACTTTGCATTTTTCTAAAGCTCCTAGGTTAGTCTCATGGGCAGCCAGGGTTGAGCATCACACATAAGAGCAGCTTTCTTAACCCCACGGGGAGGAGCGTCTGTTAAGCAAGTCAGGAAATCCTCTTCCAGGGACATTACTAGGAAAAGTGATCCCTGCCACCACCACCCCCCAGCCTTCTCAACTGCCAGGATCTCTAGAGCCTGTTCTACCCACCTCACCTTTGCCATGTGGCAATGTCCCTGAGAGGCAGCCCCTCCCTGAGAGCCACACTCTTCACTCACCTCCTCCTGGGGGTTTCTCCCCCAACAGCGATACACACCTGAAAAGGGCACCTGGGTGGGTGTGTACGAAGCCGGGGGAGGTAGCGTCTTAGTCCGCGAGGGCCACTATGACAAGACCATAGCATAGGTGGCTTAGAACATACAGAAATTGGTTTCTTACCATTCCGGAGACCGGGAAGTCCAAGATCAAGTCACCAGCAGGTTCCGTGTCTGGTGAGGGCCTGCTTCCTAGCTTGTAGATGGTTCTCATATCCCTGTGTCCTCGCTGGGAGAGGCACAGGGGCTCTCTGGGATCCCTTTTATAATGGCACTAATCCTATTTGTGAGGGCTCAGCACTTCTGAGCTAATCCACTCCCAAAGGCCCCACCTCCTAACACCATCATGCTGGCGATTGGATTTCAACACACGCACCTGGGGGGACACAGACATTCAGTCTATAGCAGCTAGAGAGGTTTGCACTTTGGTTCCCACACATATAAATGCCCCTAAATCAGTGCTTCCCAAACTTCGCTGCACAGAGGTCAGCTGGGGATCTTGTTCAAGTGCAGATTCTGCTTCAGGAGGGCTAGGGTGGGGCCTGAGATTCTGCATTTCTAACAAGCTCCTAGGTGTTGCTGATGCACTTGTAACAGCAAGGCCCTAGGATGCTATTACCCTTCACCCCTTACCTGGAGTTTTTGGGGTTAGAATTTGAACCTGCTGGGTTAGATGGCTTCATAGGTGAGGGTATCGGAATGAGAGAAACCTGGGGTCCTAGCTTCGGGTAGGATGTGGCTTTATTAATTTGGTGTAGCGAGGGCTGCATTAAGACAGAAGCCCAGGTGAGAGGGTGTTTCTTCTCCTGGCCAGGTAACAGAGCATGAGGCTAGTCCACAGAAAATCAACCATGACCCCCAGGCCACATCGAAGGACTGTCCCTCTCCTGCTCGTGCCCTTCTGCGACTGCCCAGTGAAGCCTACCGCTGCACCCACGCTGACCTGACTATACTGGTATCACCTGCTACAATCTGTCCTTCCTCCGCATGCCGGTTCCTACCCTGCTCCTCGGGCCTTTGGAGAGCATCTCTGCAAGTCTGGAGCTGAGGGTGTGTGCTCAATGATTACGTTTGTGTGAATAAAATAATTCTCTGGAATCTTGCGCTCTGTATTTCCACAGCACCCGCATGGGGACGCAGTGGTGTCATTTAGCAGGAAATATTAAGCAGGACTCCATGTTGCAAACACTCCCTGACAGCTACCACTAAAGGCATTCTTCAATGTCGTCTCTTCCCCCGAAACTGCTGTCCTTACCTACTGAGTCCTCAGTCTCTCATCATCGTCACTGTCATTGTCTTCTCATGTTCTCTGCATGAAGCCTCTTCCCCTGGAAAAGGGATTAGGCAGGGCCTTGGCGACTCTCCCAGGAAGGCTGAGGCTATGTGCATCTCTAATCACAAGGAAATTACTACTGACTGCCCAAAGTAAAGCAGAAATATTAAGAATGACAGAGTGAAGTTCCTGTACCAGAAGAAAAATGGCACATTAATAAAAAGTTTTAGCAGAGTGTAGCAGTAAATTGCACATTATGAATACATATTTGAAGTCAGCGTGAAAGTCAGCTGCCTTTGCCCCTGGGAATTTGCAAAAGCGTGTTAGGTTTCAATTGGTTGTTTCAGAATTCTTTGATTATGATAGCTTAACATATGGCATTCCTAATTTCCTTATACTATTGTCCTTCAGAAACACTGACTCCATCTCCATTTTAAAATTCTGTAAAAAGATAGGTAAGATATTTAGTGATTGATTATCCAGTTTGTAAATGGTCCAGACATTTGAATTTTCCTACCACCTGCTTCTGGCTAATATATGCAAAAGAAGAAAAATGCAGGGAGACAAAACTCTCAATATATTTTGTACTTGATTTATTAAAAGTTCTAGTGGGAAAAAATGTGGATGGCAAAGAATACTGAGGTTGTCTATTGCTAGTAAACCTGAGGCTTCTAGGTTCTCCGTGGTGGATCCAAACCTTCCCCTCTGCCCACTGTTGGGTGATGCCTGTGACATGTTCACGTGATATTAATTTGTTGGAGTTAAAGATCACTCATGAGCCTGACAATAATAAATAGTAAATAAATGTTAGTTTAAATTAAAAAAATAAATCCATCCATTATTTCCTATTTCTATTGTTCAGTACAAAGTATATTTCGATGGTTTTCCTGTGAGCTTGTGAACTGATGAAGGGATGGCACTCTAGTAGGACCCTATCCTGGTCCCTGCAATAAGTGAAAGGGACACCTCTGCATGGGAATTTAAATAGATTATCACTTGCTGAGAAGGTAGCACTGACTTTCATATACACCAAACTTCTTGTTTAAGACCAACGAATATCCTTACCAAAATGTCCAAATAAAACAGTCACTGATGAAGAATCTTAATTGTCCAGTCTTAGATAAAGGCTTCAGCCATAACATATTTAAGTACCTGTAATCAAATATATAATTAAACTCTACAAGGAAATAAAATGGAAGCTCAGATAACTGTGTGCACTACACTGAAGCCGTCAGCAATTCTTTGTCCCATCGATACTGGAGTCGGGTCTTGAGAATGGGTTCCTCTATCTTAAACGATTACAAACATAAAATCTCACTTGTGATTACTCCTTCCCTTAAGTATAATTTTTCTCAGCTGTAATGTAGAATTAGGGAACTTTTGAACAGAGGAAAAAATTAGCAGCTCAGGAGAATGATCTATAGAAAAGGTATATTTTGATGGCGTGCTGGGAAGACCTGGTCTACTAGGTCTACTAGGGGCTGTTGAAATGCCATCCTGAGTGTCTGCCAAAATGGGGAGATGATTGGATGTGGGTGCCGCTGACAGTTCACGCTTTGAAGACAATCCTTCTTATCAGCACCAGCTCTGCACCAGACACTGGCAGATGCTGGCCTGCCGGGCTCTTGGCCCTAGTAGGCAGAGCTGGTCCCGGTACGATTCCTGGGGAACTGCAGGGATTACGAATGCTATGAGGTGGGAAACGGAGCCAGGGTCTCTGCCTAAAAGCAGAGCGGGAGTGGGGCTGCCCCCAGTGGAAAAAAGAGCTGGGAAAGGCTGCAGCAACAGTTGATTAGAGTTCTAGTTTTTTCAGAGCTGCATGCCCAGGAAGGAAGGTAGGAAGGAAGATAAGTACATCCTTTCACACAGGACCTGAGCTGTGCGGCCACCTGGTTCTGTGAGTGCAGTATGTTTGAGGTTCTTATAAGTAACAGCTGGTTCTGGACTGTTTGCTATGGGGATGTGGGAGGTTGTTAGAGACAGCAGCAAAGTTACCAGAGATAGAAAGAAACCTTCTGGAAAAGATGAGCCTAAAACCCAAAACTTGAAACTTGAGCAGGAAAATCAATATCAGCAAGATTAAATTAATTTGACTCTCTTTGAAATGAAAATAATACAACAAAGTAAGAAAGATTTTTAAGTAATTACGCTAAAGATCATTAAAGGCAAATAAAAGAAAATTATCTATAAATATCAACAAACTATAATGAAACAATAACCAGGCACAAATGAATGAAGAACAGGAGTGTATGAGAAATAAACAATTAGAAATTGAGAAAATAAAAAAATATAGTAATTACAATTAAAAACTCAATGGATAGGACAAATTTTAGAGTAGATACAGGCAAAGAGACAGCTATTAGACTAAATTAAAGGGAACACTATGTAATGTGCCTGAATGCAGGCCAGAGAAGTGAAGAGGCTTGGAGAGAAGAAAAAGAGACAGACACACATGACAGCTAGATTGGGAGACTGCACGCACCAATAAAGAAAGATTCAAGAAAGTACAAAAGAGAAAGTTCCAAAGAAGCATTATTTGAAGATGTTATAGGTAAGAATATTTTAGACATGAATAAAGCCACAAGCCCTCATAGTAAAAATATTCTCTATGTACTGAGAATAATAAACAAAATTAAACCTATACATAGACATAACTGTGAAACTGAAAAACATCTATGAAAATTGAAAAACCTCTGGAACTATCATAGAAAAATGACTTATTGTTACACCTACAAAGGAAAATTTAGATTGAAAGCCAACTTCTCAGTTTGTTCCAGAAGTTAATTGAGTAAAATCTTCAAAGTGCTGGAAAAATGTCTGTTAACCTGGAATTGTACCCAGCTTTACTATCAACATAAGAGCAGGGACACACTGATGACCTTTGCAGACATACAAAGACTAAGAGAGTTTATTACCCAGAGAGCCTCACACAACAGCCACTAAGCAAGAAGAACAACGAATCCAGACAGAAAAACAAATGGAATCAAGAAACAACAGCAAACACAGAAATAAAAAAGGAATTGGTAAATGTGATTAATTATTGATTACTAAAAGAAGAAAAGCAAAGGAACACTTTTTTTGTGCATTTTATCTTTTAAAAAATGAAGCTGTGGACAATAACAAGATGAAACAGGCACAAGTATGTCCATTTCCCATTGAATATAAGCTCCCCAGGAGACAGGATTTTGCTTTGCTCTCTGCTCTACTTTCAACCCTTAGCACAGTGAGTGCCATATGGGAAGTATTCAAAAAGTGTTCGTTGGCTGGCGAGGTGGCTCACACCTGTAATACCAGTGCTTTGAGAGGCCCAGGTGGGAGGATTGCTTGAGGCCAGAAGTTTAATCAGCCTGGGCAACATAGCAAGATCCTGTCTCTACAAAAATAATTTTAAAAATCAGCTGGTTTGGGGGTGTGTGCGTGTAGGATCACTCTAGCCCAGGAGCTCCAGGCTGCAGTGAGCTATGATTACACCACTGCACCTCCAGCTGGGCGATGGAGCAAGCCCCTGTCTCAAAATAAAAAAAAAAACCCAAAAAGTATTTGTTGAATGAGTAAATGGAATGAGGCAGGTTAGCAGCAGAGATTTAATGGTTAAGAATACCCACGTTTTTTCCTCATTCTGGAGGAGACTAGATGAGCTTGGCACATTGTTAGGAAAAAATAAGTTTAAGGTTAATTTTACAAGAATAATAATACCATCGAGAGCTTCTGAAACAGGAGAGGAAAACAAAGAGAACATTTAAAAAAGCTTATTAGCCCAACAGAAAACAGAGAAGAAAAATAAAATGCTGGTAAAGAGAAACCAGATGGTAGAAATAAATTCAAATGTAGCAGTAATCACAATAGATATAAACTGAGTCAACCTACCTATTAAAGGACAGGGACCATCAAATTGGATTAAAACAAATGAACAACAATAACAAACGAAATCTAGAAAATTTCTAAAACAAAGTTACCAGGGAAAGGTTAAAAAGTTTGGGAAATGATATTCAAGGCATGTATTAATCAAAGGAAGCTTTTATAATATTAATAATAAAATAGAATTTAATCAAAAAAGGCTACTAAGGATAAAGAAGGACACTGCCTCATGCTACAAAACAATGCACACCACTAGGATAATGTTATATGCACCTAACACACAACTCTGAAACATATCAAGTAAAAACTAAAAGAATTAAAAGTTAAGAAAACCAGAATGGAAGATTTTAACACATCTCTATCAGAAATTGCCAGATCAAGTCAACAATCATTAGAAAGTCTATGGAAGATTTGTTCAACATGATAAAAAATTTGACATGAGAGATATAGATAAAGAGGTCTGTATCCAACAAAAATAGATAATATATACTCTTTTAAAGAACATCTGGAACATTAAGAAAAGGATCACAAATCAGGACACAATCTTCTAACAAGTTTCTATTATTAAGTTACTATTATTAAAAGCAATTAACTGAAAAATCAAGTAAAGATGTCAACATATTCGGAAACTGAAGCATGCAGTCCTAAAGAACTCATGAGTTAAGGATTACTCCATGATGGAAATGACAAGATAATTACAACTAATATCAGTAACGGAACCATATATTATGAACAGCAACTTAAAATATATACTGGTGATATTTAGAGGTGAATTTATAGCCTTATACTTACATTAAGAAAATAAAAATGATGAAAAACAAATGAATTGTTAAATTTGAGAATCTAGAAAAAGGACAGCAGAGAAAACTCAAAGAACATAGAAGAAACTTAATAATAACATCAAGAGAAAAAATTAATAAAACAGAAAACAAAGAAACAATAGAGAAGGTCAACAAAAATCAAAAGCGGTTCTTTAAAGAGACAAAACAGAAAATCTCTGGTGAGATTGAGCAAAATTATAAAATACAAGATTGAGATAAAACTAAACAACATAAGGAATGAAAACAGTAGAGATTTTTAAAAAATCATTAGTAAATACCATGGATAATTTTATGCAAAAAATTGAATATGTATAGAAGAATTATAATATCCTAGAAATATGCAAATTACCAAAATTGACTTAAAGATAAATAGAAAACCTAAGTAAACAACAAAAAATCATTTTAAAAATTAAATCACCAGCAATAACAAACAAGCTGAGAACCAAATCAAGAACTCAATCCCATTTACAATAGCTACAAAATAATAATAATAATAAAATACTTAGGAATACATTTAGCCAAGGAGGTGTAAGATCTCTACAAGAAGAACTACAAAACACTGATGAAATAAATCGTAGATGACACAAACAAATGAAAAAACAGACTGGGTGAGGTGGCTCACGCCTGTAATCATAGCACTCTGGGAGGCCAAGGTGGGAGGATTGCTTGAACTCAGGAGTTCGAGACCAGCCTGAGCAAGAGTGGGACCCTGTCTCTACTATAAATAGAAAGAAATTATCCAAACAATTTAAAAAAGTAGAAAAATAATTAGCCAGGCACAGTGTCACAGGCCTGTAGTCCCAGCTACCCGAGAGGCTGAGGCAGAAGGATCGCTGGAGCCCAGCAGTTTGAGGTTGCTGTGAGCTAAGCTCATGCCATGGCACTCTAGCCCAAGCAAGAGAGTGAGACTGTCTCAAAAAAAGAAAAAAGAAAAAACATCCCATGCTCATGGTTTGGAAGAATCAATATCATTAAAATGACCATACTGTCCAAAGCAATCACAGATTCAACAAAATTCCTATTAAATTATCACATAATTTTTCACAGAATTGGAAAAAAATCCTAAAATTCATATGAAATAGAAAAAAAGCCTGAATAGCCAAAACAATCCTAAGCAAAAAGCACAAAGCTGGAGTTATCACATTACCTAACTTTAAATTATAAATACCTGGCTATAGTAACCAAAACAGCATGGTACTGATATAAAATAGACATGTAGATCAATGAGAACCCAGAAATAAAGCCACATACCTATAGCCAAGTTATCTTTGACAAAGTTGACAGAAACATACACTAGGAAAAGGATGCCCTATTCAATAAATGGTGCTGGGAAAATTGGACAGCCACATCCAGAAGAATGAAACTGGCCCTATCTCTTACCATATACAAAGATTAACTCAAGATGGATTAAAGACTTAAGTGTAAGACTTGAAATTATAAAAATCCTGGAAGAAAACCTAGGAAAAATTCTTCTAGACTTTGGCCTAGGCAAAGAATTTATCACTAAATCATCAAAAGCAAACACAACAAAAACAAAGCTAGACGAATGAGACTTAATTAAGCTAAAAAGCTTTTGCACAGAAAGAAATAATCAACAAAGTAAACAGAACCTACAGAATAGGAGAAAATATTGGCAAACTCTGCATCCAACAAAGGGCTAACAGAACCTACAGAGACTCAAACAACTCAGTAAGGAAAAACCAAATAACCCCATTAAAAACTGGGCAAATGACATAAAAAGACATTTTTCAAAAGAAGACATACAAGTGGTCCACAAATATGTGAAAAATGCCCAACATCACTAATCATCAGAAAAATGCAAATACAAATCACAATGAAACACCATCTTACACCAGTCAGAATGGCCATTATAAAAAGTCAAGAGACAACAGATATTGGCGAGAATGCAGAGAAAAGGGAATGCTTATACATTGTTGGTGGGAATGTAAATTAGCACAACCTCTATGAAAAACAGTACGGAGATTTCTCAAAGAATTAAAAGTAGACCTACCATTCCATCTAGGAATCCCACTACTGGGTATCTACTCAAAGGAAATTAAATCATCATATAAAAAGAACACCTGTATTTGTATGTTTATCGTAGCACTATTTACTATAGCTAAGTCATGGAATCAACCTAAGTGTTCATCAACAGATGATTGGATAAAGAAAATGTGGTGTATATATACCATGGAATACTACTGAGCCATAAAAAGAATGAAATTGTGTCTTTTGCAGCAACATGGATGGAACTGGAGGCCATTATCCTAAGTGAAAGAACTCAGAAAGTCTGGCCGTCCAGACAAACTATTATCAACTTCCCATGTGTTAGTACATGTCTGGCCATCTCTCATTCCAGATCCACAGGGCAACCAAACGTACTGCAAACAGTTTTTCCTCTTGGAGGATTTTCCCTGCTACTATCCTTTCCAGTTGTTCCTGAGTGAGCCTGCAGTGACTAAGCTGTCCACTATTAGATGGTACCAGCGTATCATGCAAATCCATCTGTGAACCAGGTTAGAGGTTTTTTTCCTTTGGTCAATTCATCATATGGAGCTTCTCAGGAGGCAACAGGTACAGGTTGAGGGAGAGGAGGAAATACAACAGAAGTAAGTGTTGAAGGAATCTGAGGTGCCACCTCATGAAACTTGTACTTCGCAGACCTGCCTGCACTTGGTCCCTCAAATGCCATTCCTACTAGATGACAATTTGCTGTTGCACATGCCCAACCTTAAGACTAGATGGATCAGACAATTTGTAATTCATTACAGGAAGCTCAGGCTTAACAATGGTAAAGTGTCCAGTCTCTATGCAAGCCAATAGCAAGGCAAAACTTGCTATTGAGAATAGTTAGCTGCAGAGAAGGCACAGATGTGCTCCTAAATCCTTCAGGTCTGCACTGTCATTCTCCTCTTGGAGCATCCCTTGTGATCCATATGTTATCCCTATTTGCCATGGACAGTTTTGCCATGGACACTTTTGGCATCATCAGACTTGCAGGTCATAAGACCCAGGTCATAGGGAAGCTTGCACTGCAGCCAGAACATGCTGCAATGCCTTAATTTTTTTCTGATCTCCACTCAAAACAGGCATCATTACAGGAAACTCTGTAGATTGGTCAGAGCAGCACACTCAAATGTGGTGGATGTTGCTTCTGAAACCCAAAAAGAATAATCAAGCATTTTGCCTCTTTTTCATGGTAGACAGTGTAAGATACAGCAACTTATCTTTCACGCTGAAGGGACTAGCTTGACGTAGTTCCAACCATTGAACCCCCCAAATCATCAGTGAAGTGGTGGACCCTTGCCTTTCGTGGGGTCCGTTTCCCACGCTTTAGTTTGCGTATGTTTTACTAGGGCATCCAAAATAACTGTCTGCTTTCTGTTCATCAGATTCAATCAAAATAATGTCAGTGCGGTGCATGGGTGTGCTGTTTTGTGGACTGTTCAGATGATCAAGCTGTCTGTGGACTATACTAGGACAGAGGGCAGTAGAACTGACAGAGCCCTGGGCCAAGGCTGTGAGGGTGTACTTTTGGCCCTGCCAGGTAAAACCAAATTGCTTCTGGTTGTCTTTACAAAAGGAGATAGAGAAAAAGAGTTTATCTAAGGCAATAGCTGTGCACCACATGTGTTAATTTTCTCAAGTAAGGATACTGTATCTGGGGCAGCAGGTACAATTTGAGTTGTGACCTGATCAAGTTTACCATAGGCCACAGTCATTTTCTAAGATCTATTCAATATCTGCACATGCCAAATAGGTGAATTTAATGGGGATGTGATGGGTATTATCCCTGCATCTTTTAAGCCTTTGATGATATAATTTTGTAATTTTCCCAGAGATTATTTCTGGCTTATTACCTTTCTCAGGAAGGAAATTTCCAAGGGCTGCTTCCAATTAGCCTTGCCTAACATATTGTCCCTCATTCCATATGTCAGAGAGCCAAAGTGGGCTCTCCCACTGGATTCTCCCAGTTTCCAAGGATGTCTATTCTAATTTTACATTCAACACCTGGGGAAGTAACCACAGGGTGGTCTGTGGACTAACTGGGCCCACTGTAAATTGAACTTAATCCAAGATCCCGTCTATCACCTGGCTACCCAAGGCATCCGCCTTTATTTGTGGGACAAAGTGACATTTTGTGTCCCTAAAAATTAGAGTTTATTCAGAGCCAGTGTCTATTATTTCTTAAAAGGTCTAGGTATTTCCCTTTCCCCAATGCACTGTTCATCTAATAAATGGTCTCAGGTTTCTTTGGGAAAAAACTTTGAGGAAAATTTACAATATGTACGTCAAGAATTTGTATATGTATAATATGTAATTTAAGTACATTTGTATATATGTACTTCCTCAAGGAAATCCAAGTTGCCTTCAATTAAAGGATTATAGGTCTGTTAATTTATGTCTGGAAGTTCAGTGAATGGTCATGACTCTCCACTGTGGGGACTCAAGTCAGGTTTTGGGCAACCAGACCTAGAATTTTTCCTGTTACATAAACCAATCAATACTCTATCTATTTTCTTCCTGTGGACACCGTGATAAATTACCCACCACTAAAGATCTTTGAAGGTCAAGGAATTCTTATTATCAGAACATCCCTGCTTCCCTTTGCAGTAGATGTGCCCACCTTGACTTTGGAGGTTAAATACAGACACTTGTCTTCTGCTGCTCTAGGGTAACATTATCCCCCTTGAAATCATAGAGCCCGTCTCAACGGTGGTTTCCATTACCATCATAACTATTCCATGAAGAAGAGCAACCACAAGACTTTTCAAGGATTCAGGTTCTCCCCTCACTTACGTATTTCTCAGTGCCTTAGCTAAGGGAGGGTCTTCTGGGCCTTTTTTGTGCAAGGTAGGCGGCGGAGGGTAGGGTGCAGATTTGCACATGATAAATCCAGTCCAACATTCCTATCAAAACACAATGTGACGCACACCCATCCCACCAACAGCTGGGGTCTGTTTCCTTTCTTGAATCTGAGTGGGGACTTGGAACTATCATGACCAGTGGGGTACAGTGGAAGTAATGTTCTCTTTCTTTCTCTCTCTCTCTCTCTCCCTTCCTGACTGCTGCTCTGAGAGAGGCCAGTTGCCATACCACAAATAGCCGTTTACATGGAGAGATCCATGTAAAGAGAAACCGAAACCTTCTGTCAACAGCTATCAGCAACTGTCCAGCCGCAGGGGAAGTGGACCCTCAAGCCTTCCAGTGACTGCAGCCCCTGCCAACATCTGAGTACAACTTCAGAGAGACCTCAAGCCAGGGTGGAGCAATCAAGATGCTCTTGAATTCTCAACCCAGAGAAATCAGGAGGAAACATAAGCTCTGATGATTTTAAGCCACTAGGTTTTAGGGTGATTCGTTACACAGCAATAGATAATACATATTCATTACTTATGGATATATACATACGTAATAAGAATAGAGAAAAACAGGCATGGATGTTTCTTTCTCAGGATAGTTGTTACTTCTACAGATAGAAAAGGGGAATGGGATTGGGAAGGAGTTCAAAGTAAGCTTCAGAGGCATCAGAGAAACCAGGGATATTTTATTTAAAAAAAGAAAAGACCTAAAGCAAATGTGACACAAACTAAGATTTGTTAAATCTGCCTGGCATATACATGAAGTATATATAATATCATTCTGCACCTTTCTGTATGTGTAAAAAGCAAATTAAAATAGTGGGGGTGAGGGGACTGAAACGTACTTTTGTCTAGATGGCAATTTTGCCTAAGGTTAAGTTTACTCCAAGTTCTCAATGGCAGGGTCGGATTTTGGCCATTGACACTTTACTTAACCTGTCTGGGCTTTAGCTTTTCAACTGAGACCTCAAAGGTTCTCTTTTTGCTATAGAGAATGTGGCAGAAGAATGTCCCCAAATTGCTCTGGCAACCCTCCTAGAAGCAGAGCTGTGGGAGTTTATTTTCTAAAGCCACATGTACACTGGAGAAGCTGTTTATAATCCTCTAAGGGATTGCTTTTATGGGTTTTATTTTTGTGAGTAAAAACATATATGAGGGAATTAAAGGAACATCATGTTACAGATCATAGAATTTTAAAGTGGAAAGGGAACTCCTGTTCACCCTCTCTCCCACAGCAGGGGCGTCTTTTACAATGTCCCCGCTTTAACACTGTCAGTGACAGGTGCTCCCTCCTTCACGGAGCAGTGTGTTCTATGGACTGGCGCGGAAAGTGCTCAGCTACTGACCAGAAGTCCCTGTGACTCTCACCTACTGCTTTTAGCTTGTAAAGCAACACATTAAAAGTTGACTCACTTCTTCATGACAGCCCTTCAAATGTTTGAAAACAACAGTCTGGTCCTTCGACAGGCTTCCCTCCTCCTGTAAAACACCCTCCATTCCTTCAGAGAGGAAAGACTCTAACAATACTTGAATACCTGTTATATATGCCTGGTGCTCATATGGGTTTTGTGTAGTCCTCAAATTTTCTATGATTATCCACTTCGCAGAGAGGGAAACTGAGGCTCAGGGAACTTAAGTAACTTAGCCTAAGGTTTCAAGGCTAGTAAAGCAGCAAAGCTAGTTAACTATGGGTGACTAAGCCCATGGGCTTTCTGCTACTCTGTAGGATACCAAAACCCTCTTTGCCTTCTCTGATCCCTACATGTTCTACCACGCACCTCCTAAGATGTGCTGCTGAGAAATGGATGACATATGGCTTGTAACAGATCTTTGCAGTAGTTTAGCTTATGTGACCCCCTTTCCAACCATGTGAGATATGCAGGAAAGGCATTAGAAGTCACATCTGACAGATCAGGAAACTGAGGCTCAGTTGATGCTTAAAGAAACCAACCAACCCTTCAGGGGAAGAATTGGGATGCAAACCCAGATCTTCATATTCAACATCTGCCCTTTCCATTTGTAGCAAGACACCGTGCCATAAGCCAGAATCTCACCAGCATCAAGAACTAGTCCCATATTAATTAATCCATAAATTAATATGGATTTATTAATAAATATCAATTAACCCAGTCTGAAATGGCCTTAGCTTCTTTGGCAGCCTTATGACACCATTGCCTTATTCTGTTAATAAGTAATACTCCCCACCCCAAGTTCTCTTTTTGTTTTACAAAAATGGCTGCAACATCATATTCTCTTCTTGTGCAATTGAGTTGCACTGATCCTTGTGACACTCCCTCCACTTCCTTCCACCTTCCTTCCAATGTGCCCAGTCCCACAGCTCCAGCCAAAGAGAGTATTTTGAACTACTGCTGTGTCATCCAATGTGGCATCTACTTCTGTTAGAACTGGGCCACTTGCACCTTGGATGTGCACATGTTTGCTCTCACCGTAGAGTTGTTGATCACATTGCTGGAAAGCACAATACTGTGAGGATGGAGCCCTGGGGTGTGGATTCCAAGTAGAGTTTCCCGAGGAAACACGATTGCAGAGCAGGGAAGCCAACGTCTGTTCAGATGCCGCCACTGCGTCTTAACTGCGACAACTGTGGGTGTGTGGAGTGTCAGCTCCTGTAGAGGTATGTTCCCTCCAGGCAGCAGCGGGAGGCTGATGGACTTGGAAGGAATGAGACACACATGGAGACATCTCCCACACCCTCTGGACATAAAATCATCCCACTTCACTACAGAACACGCTCAAGGTCACAGTGAAGGTCAATCCATGCCATTGCTTTTCTCTACCTTGGCCTCACTGGTGAACTTCAAGTTGCTTGGAAAAATCCCTCCCAGCTTCTTCACTTTGGAGCTTCCTCTTAACTGAAGTAACAATCTGCCCGCGCCCCACCCAATACACACGCACAGAACTTGCCTCCAGTTGCTTAGCACCCTCTCCTTTTCCTGTTACCGTTTTCTTCCAACAGATGGTGTTTATAGACAAGAAAGAAATGGAAGTAATTCAGCTGCAAGGCTGGTAATCAATACCCAGAAACCTCCCCTCTGAAGACACCAGCCAGAGTGGGGCTTGCATGGATGCAGCCACTAAAATAGCGCTGAGCAGAGACCCAGCAGCCTAGCGGGTGCTGTGTCCAAGGGCAGGACGACAACCTAGAGCCTATAGCTAGTTAAATGGGACAAACTTGTGTGGCCTGATGGCTTTTTCCTGGTTCCCTCTGGACTTCCAGGGCTGTGTGTGAGCTTTATGTTCATGCAGCTCGCAGCAGAGACTGCTTTTCCCCGAGCTGGGGCTTAGCGGCGCACTGCCAAGGCCGTATTATTAACCTCATGCTCCATTCTCATTCTCTACTCCCCTCTTGCAGCTGTGGGAGACCCAAGAGGAGTGCCAAGGCTCTTGAGCTGATGAGCAGGCTGCCCTGCCAGGGCACTATGCCCTTTTAGCCATGTCCTAGGCAGAGATATTTCGAAATAGGTCAGGAGGCAGAGAGGGAACGAGGGGGAAAGAGTATTTGTGTGTGGATATTGGGAACTACAGGAATAATCACTAAATGTGAAATCAGACACACACACACACACGCACACACGCGCACACACACACACACACACACACACACACACCACACGATACCCAGGAATCTTGGGAGGTGATGGAGGGGAGGTTTGGGTTGAAGATGAGAGAAGGGCCTAATTTTGGAACCAGTTGCCAGGGGTGTTCTGATGGAGGGCTCCAACAGTGGGTAGGAAGTGTAGGTAGAGTGCATGGGGCCCCAGGCATGGAGAGAGATCATAAAAAGGAACACAGACTCCCCCACAATCCCAAAAGGCTGGCTCTTCTGGTTACAGAAAAGCTTCCTCATGGGGCAGGGACCTGTCTGTAAGAGGGTCAAGCAATGCATGGCATTTTGAGGCAGCCCCAAAACCTTAGCTACTACCAATTTTAGGGACCTCTCTGTGCTGCCTTTCCTTTCCCATAAAAAGATAATTTCTTTTTTGGCCAATGCTAAAATATGTGTGGCAAAGAGAAATATTTTAAAACCACAATTATGCCAGAATTACAGAATTTTGCATGTAATATCCTCATAAGACCATAATGAGAT
>CAUYRT010055790.1:0-62297 GCA_963574885.1 Lepilemur ruficaudatus
ATCCTTCTGCCTCAGCCTCCTGAGTAGCTGGGACTACAGGCATGCACCACCATGCCCGGCTAATTTTTTCTATATATTTTTAGTTGGCCAATTAATTTCTTTCTATTTTTAGTAGAGACGGGGTCTTGCTCTTGCTCAGGCGGGTCTCAAACTCCTGACATTGAGCGATCCACCCGCCTCGACCTCCCGGAGTGCTAGGATTACAGGCGTGAGCCACCGCGCCCTTCCCAGACTCACATTTTTGAGTTAAAATTTCTCTAGGCCGGTGCCCTTCCTGCACCAAGAAGCTGATGTTGCTGTTGGTACTGTTGTTACTATTGGTGAAATGTAGAGTGTGAAATGCAAGCCATATATGTAGCTTTCCACTTTTCCCCATTTCTAGTTATTATTCTGGAACTAACCATTTAATCTTCTCAGAAAATTCTAACAAGGCTGCTTTAACCTCATCTGTTTCTCTCATCTGCCAACTACTGTATGTCCTCTTATGGGCTATAAATCATTCTGCAGTCATCTTGTAAACTGAGCTTATTATATCCCAGAGAAATTTCAGAAGTCAGTATTAAATTCTAAGTCTATCTCAAGACTTCAAATAAATTTTCCCATCCACTCACAGTGATTACCTCAAAATGCATTGCTTCAATGCTAGGGGTTATGATCTATCCAAACCAAACAAAATGAAAATCATAAATTCCTATGGCTCATTTGGTTAATGGTCAATCTCCAAAGTCCTCTTAACTAAGAAATACTAAGAATTATGAACAGTCATCACTGAGGCCCTCACTTGCCTCCTTCCCCACTGGCAGAAAGCAAAAGTGCTTGTATTTATTTCCTCCACAAGAACAGAGAAAGGTAAAAGGGGACCCAAGAGCTTGCAGTGACCCAGTCTAGAGTCAGTGAATCCATTGTATTACTAAAGTATCAACTGCTGCAGAGAAACTAAGAGAGAAAATTCTATTTTTTTCCAAAATACATTTATTTAAATATTTTTTAAAATACACAGTTTTTATGAGATTCCATCAGTCCTTTAGCAGCTTCTTTGTTCTGAAGTATCCTTTGCTTTGTTTTTCTTTATTTGCCTTATTCTTTTCTGCCTTTAGTTTCCATCTGCAAATGGGATTATTTTTAGCTCTGCGGGAACTGGTTTTTAGTAAAAGCTACTTGACTTTCTGTTTCGATTTAATGCCCTTTACTTATTGATCTGCACAGAATGTGTGTCCGTACAGCAATACTGAGTTGTTTAATTGTTGTTCATCTTTATGTCTCCTACTCCACTACTCTACCGCTACCCTCAGCTCTCTAACCACTAAAATATCTTGTCATGAACAGTGATTCTACTGTGGTTTTCATTTCTGCCAAACAGATCAAGAACATTGTAAATGTTTACCTGTGGTCTGAAGACAAGCCACTAAAGATAAGAAGTATTAGCAGCACCCAATCTGGTTTGATAAAAGAGATACTTCATTGTTCTGAGTAGTAAGTGAGACTAGAAAATGAAAGACAGAGACACACTCTTACTGTCACCTTCATTCACCAAACATTTTAGGAATCAATCAATTCCCTTGTCTCCTGGGGGACGGCAGGATTTCAGAGTGCTTGACACTGAATCCACAAATAAGAAAGTGTCCACAATGGGTTTAGAGTGCAAGATGAGATTTTAAAAATACATGTAAATGAATAACTGAAATATGTAATTAAAAAGTGATGAATGTGACTTTTCTTTCTAGCCATGAAAGAGTAACTGGCATGGAACATTTCCTACAGCAAAAAACATGTAGAAACTTATCAAAATACATGAAGCAAATGCTTTCAGACATTGAGAAAAATGGCCAGGGAGGACTGTGATTCTGACAGCAGGAAAATAATCCATGTAAGCCTATAATTGTTCACTGCCTTTCCACCTGTAGGCAATTTTCAAATCACATCACAGGGAGGAAGAACCCAAGCAGAGCATGGCGATCTCACTCAATTGAGGAAACAGATTGAAGTTAACAGGGTCTCAGGTAACTGTGTAAAATGTCCAGTGGTCTAACATACCTACAATTGGCGTTCCAAATTCAAGAAGCTTAACAAGCCCTAAGTATCACACACAAACACACACAGACACACACACAGAGACACACAAGAGCACACTGAGATCAAATTGCTAAACAATAGTGATAAAAAGAAACACCTTACATATATGGGGAAAATAAGAATAAGCATAGATCTCTTGTCAATAACAATACAAACCAAAAGACAGAAGAACATCTTTAAAGTGCTTAAAAAAAAACAAGAATTCTATATCTAGCAAATACCTTTCAAAAAGGAAGGAAAACTAAAAGCTATTTCAGAAAATAAAAACTGAGTGAATTTGTTGCTAGCAATCCACATTACAAGAAATATAAAAGAAATTTCTTCTGGTTGAAGGAAAAAGATACTAGATGAAACCTTGGGTCTACAAAAACGAATGACTGAAGAATACTATAAATGGTAAATAAACCAGTAAATATTCAGGTTTTTCTTATTCTTTAATTCATTTTAAAGATAACTGTTTAAAACAAAAAACAATGACCATGTGTTATAGTGTGAAATTCATATATAAAAGTAAAATGTATGATGACAATAAACAAAGAACAGGAGGGGAGAAATGGAAAATACTGTTGTATGGTTCTTACAATGTATGTGAAGCAATATAATATCTAAAGGTAGCCTGTGATACAGTTTAAAAAGGATTGTGATGTGAACCCTAGAGCAACTGCTTTTTAAAAAAGTTTTAAGAAGAATTATAGCTAATAAGCCACTCATGATAAAACAGAATCCTACAAAGGAAAAAGAACAGATGGTACAAATAGAAAACAAATGGGAAGATAGTGGACTTAAACTGTATCAAAACTTACATTACATTAAATTTAAATTCAATACATTACATGTAAATAGTCAAAACACTCTAATTAAAAGGCAGAGATTGTCATACAGAATAAGAAACACAAAACCAACTATCTGCTGTCTGCACAAAATAACACATAGAGGTTAAAAGTAGAAGATGGAAAAAGATATACTAAGCAAACCCTAATACTAAAAAAGCAAGAGTAGCTATTTTAATATTAAACAAAATAGACTTCAGGATAAGGAATATCAGAGATAAAGTGGGGCATTTAATAATGATGAGTCAATTCATCAAGAAAACATGATCTTAAATGTGTATGCATCTAATAATAGAACTTCAAAATATGACTATATGAAGCAAAAAACTGACAGACATGAAAAGGGAAATAGATAAATCCATAATTATAGTTGGAGGTGTCAACTCTCCTATCCCAGTAAGTAATAAAGTAGGCAGAAAATTGGTAAGAACATAGAAGGTTTGAAGAACAATATCAACTAACAGCCTAATTGACATTTATAGGGCAGTCCACCCAACAACAGCAGAATACACATTCTTTTCAAGTACACATGGAATATTCACCAAGATAGATTACATATAGGCCATAAAACAAGTCTCAGTTGATTTTAAAACATTGAGATAATACAGAATATGTGTGATTTCTGACCACAGGGGAATCAAAAGTTGATAACTAAAATATACATGAAAAATTGAAAAATATTTAGAAATTAAACATTATACTTTTAAATAACAAATACCCATGGGTTAAAAAGTTAAACACACTATTCAAATTAGCAATTTCATTCCTAGGTATTTACCCAAGATAAATAAAAACGTATGTCCACAAAAAGACTTGTATATAAATGTTCACAGCAGTCTTATTCCTGATAGCCCAAAAATACATGTAACCAAATTTTCGTGAATAGGTTGATCTATGAACTGCAGTATGTCCATACAAGCAAATGCTACACAATAATGAAAAGGAATGATTGACTGATACACGCAAAAATATGGATGAATCTCAAAAATACTGTGTTGAGTGAAAAACAAGCACAATTCCATATCCATGAAATTTTCAAACTGTTGAAACAAAAAGAGACAGGAAATAGATCAGTGGTTGCCTGAAGCCAGGGATTGGAACATTGTGAACAAGGTAATTGGGGACTTTGAGGAATTGGAAACTGTCTACGTCTTTTGGGAAGATGGGAAGGTAATTGCATGGGTGTGTATATTAACTAATATTCATTAAACTATACACTTAAACTAGGAGCATTTTATGCATAAATTATACTTCAATTAAGTTTATTTTATTCAAAAGAAGTGCTGAGGAACACTGATAAGATTTTATAAGGGGGGTGCTCAGGAGAAAAATATATTAGTTCTTGATGGCTCAGAGAAGTTTTCACCGTAGGAGGGGTGTTGACAGTGAATCTTGAAGGGAAAGATATTAAGACGCAGGGGCGGGGGGTGGTACACAGGAAAAATAGGAAGCAGTAGAATATCCACAGAATAACAAGTAGAAGACAGGTTGTCCCTGGAGCATGACAATCGCAGATGCCCACCTGAGGGATCTGGCCTTGATCAGGAAGGCAATGGGGAGCACAGGAAGATTTATGAAAGAAAATGGCAAGTGTGTTTAGGAAAATGAATACAGCAATGTCGTGTAGGATGGAGGAGAGAATGAAAAGGCTCCTCTCCTAAGGGCAGGGTAGAGAGAGCCTGAACACAAGTAAGAACCATTTGTTTCAGGGAGAAACAGGGGTGCAGAAGGCAGAGGGCAGGAGAGGGTGCGCGGTGAGGATGCAGCGACCTCTTATACCACCCCATACACCAGTAATATGTGGGAGGGGATGTTTACTGAAGGGGGAAATCAGAATGGTATTTCAAAAGGGAAACATTGTCCAGCATTGGTTTTTTGTTTTTCTTAAATTTCATGGGCTCTCTGTAAACATTAAAATGCAAGAGGTGGCCAGGCACGGTGGCTAACGCCTGTAATCCTAGCACTCTGGGAGGCTGAGGCGGGGGGATGGCTCAAGGTCAGTAGTTCAAAACCAGCCTGAGCAAGAGCGAGACCCTGTCTCTACTAAAAATAGAAACAAATTAATTGGCCAACTAAAAATATATAGAAAAACTTAGCTGGGCTTGGTGGTGCATGCCTGTAGTCCCAGCTACTCGGGAGGCTAAGGCAGGAGGATGGCTTGGGCTCAGGAGTTTGAGGTTGCTGTGAGCTAGGCTAATGCCACTGCACTCTAACCCGGGCAACAGAGTGAGGCTGTCTCAAAAAAAAAAAATGCAAGAGGTAAGGAGACTGCAGATGGTGACAATCTCGAGGCCTGAGTCGCAAGGCTGTGCCAGGAAAACACAGATGGAAAGGCCAGGCTTGGCAGAGATAGGCACCTCTTCTGAAGACGGAGATAGGTGGAGAATCACTCTTGGAACCAGGAAGGAAGAAAGATAACTCAATTATACAGGTGCCCTAAGCAACAGAGGCCCCGGGGAAGGAGAGGAGCAGAGGGATTACAAGTGGGGCAGGTAACAACTTCTGAAGATGATGTTGGCAAAGAACATCAAATCCAAGCTCTTAGAGGAAGAGCTACACCACACAGCAAAAGCAAATCCAAGAGCTTTGGAAAGTTCACAGATTCCTATGTATAGTAAAGTAGGCACGTGTATTCACCCGAGTCCAATCAGGAAATAGAAACCCCACAGTGAATTAAACAGAGGAAGTTTAATAGAATTTTTAAACATAATAAGAAAATAACTATAAGATATAACTACATGGAACCCTAGGGCCGAAGGAGAATACCCAAAGAACAACTTGGAAGGGTGACCCCTCCCCAAGGCTGGGGTGCAGACCTCATTGGAGAAGGTATAATTCAGTCCCTTGGGTAGCAGAGAAATTCACAGGTTTGTCCAGGCCAGAGCTGGTCTACGGTAACTGGATAAGCTGGAAACAGCCCTCCTGACCTGAGCAGCAGGTTGCAAAGAAAGTACAGCTTGTAGAAACCCACAGGCAGCAGGTGGCTTAAGTACAGGTGGTACGAGCGTCTGAAGAGGAAATGGGGCATGGGTTTCTGTATCAAGAGGGTCGTGGGAAAGTTGTTGCCACGCTGGGGCTGCAAGGTCACACATGGGGCTCTGGGCACATGGCAGCACCGGTCAGCATGTGCTCACAGCACAGTAGCTGAAAGCTGCAGGAGCGTCCCTCCTCCTGCTGTGTCCCTCCGGGGCCCTTTACTAAAAAAGCTGAACATTATGCTGACTCTAAAGGAGAAATATTAAAGGAATTCTGTTCATTATCACTGATCCTATAAGGAAGGATGAATTCGGAGCAGAGTAGCAATAAAGTGACAACCAGCGCAGCACTCAGTAAGGAACACGATATTCATAAAGGGAGTGCTCACATGTCCTAAAATGAATTCTCAGGATTTTCTGATATGTTTTGAACTGGGTATTAGAAGGAAGAAAACAGAATTTCCTGGAAAGATAAGATTTTATTTCCAAAATAAAGTTGCTTAAAGACGAATCAGAGCCTCTAAAAATTCACGCAGAAGCATTTTCAAACAAACACGGGTAGGGACACTTTAACACACACTCTAAGAACAGGGTCAACGGGGCTGGTTCACAAACCCGACACTGCTTGAGAAAGCGAAGCTGCACAGCATCACTTGAGGGCAGTGTGGTGCCAACAACAGTGATGGGCTGCACATTTTTGTTTTTTTGTTGTTTTTGAGACAGAGTCTCACTGTGTTGCCTGGGCTAGAGTGCAATCCTCCTGCCTCAGCCTCCCGAGTAGCTGGGACTACAGGCATGCACCACCATGCCTGGCTAATTTTTTTCTATTTATTTATTTTTTTAGTCAGCTGATTAATTTGTTTCTATTTTTAGTAGAGATGGGGGTCTCGCTCTTGCTCAGGCTGGTTTCGAACTCCTGACCTTCAGCGATCCACCTGCCTCGGCCTCCCAGAGTGCTAGGATTACAGGCGTGAGCCACCACGCCCGGCCCGTGGGCTGCACATTTTTTAAGGCGTTGCAGCTTGCCACACATTTTACACACTTTATCCCACAGCAACTCTGTGGAATCATCAAAACAGACATTATCAGCCCCATTTGGCACAGGAAGAAACTGAGTTAGAAGCCAGAACGCCTGTCTCCTGATCTAGTGTACCAGCTGCTCCACCTCACTACCTCTCTCTTTCAAAGCCATGCTTCAAATTCCTCTTCTTCCAGGAAGCCTTCCCTGAATAACCCCAGGCCAATCTCCTTTTCACTTAGCACTCTGAAGAATTCGTTGCATAACATTACGCAATGTCTGGGAACAGTGATTCTCTAACTTTAGCAGAGCACCCATATCACCAGAGGGCTTGATCACTGGGCCCCACTCCCACAGTTTCTCATTCAGTGGTTCTGGGGTGAGGCCCCTAATTTGCATTTCTAACTAGTTCCCAGGTGCTGCTGAGGTTGCTGGTCAGGTGACTACAATTGGGAACCCCTGATTTTTTTTTTTTTTGAGACAGAGTCTTACTCTGTTGCCCGGGCTATAGTGCCATGGCGTCAGCCTAGCTCACAGCAACCTCAAACTCCTGGGCTCAAGCAATAATCCTTCTGCCTCAGCCTCCCGAGTAGCTGGGACTATAGGCATGTGCCACCATGCTCGGCTAATTTTTTCTACATATTTTTAGTTGGCCAATTAATTTCTTTCTATTTTTTTTTAGTAGGGACGGGGGGTCTCACTCTTGCTTAGGCTGGTTTTGAACTCCTGACCTTGAGCGCTCCACCCACCTTGGCCTCCCAGAGTACTAGGATTACAGGCGTGAGCCACCATGCCCGGCTGGGAACCACTGGTTTAGAAACTAGCAGCATCTTCATCCCTGTCCTAGGTTCAGACCTATGAGTCCAGTAGAGAGAATGCCAAATGTTTTTTCAAGCAAAGACTTTCCAACAGTTGAATCTCACTTTTTTGGGATCTCCAGAGGCCCTGACTGCAATAGATGACTTCCCAGCTGGGCAAACAGATGAGTTTAACTTGGCCTTCTTATTCTTTGGCATCAGGAAAGTCTACTGTTTATCAAAGTTTCCTCTTTTGTCCTCCTTAAGCCAAGAACAGAGCCTAGAGCTGGGCTATCATCACCACCATTACAATAGCACATGCCTGCCCACAGGGTCTCAGCCCTTTCCCATACATTGTCCTCCCCCCCTTTTTTTTCAAGAGACAGGATCTTGCTCTGTCCCCAAGGCTGGGGTGCAGTGGCCCAATCATAGCTCACTGCAACCTCAACTTCCTGGGCTCAAGTGATCTTCCTACCTCAGCCTCCCCAGTAGCTGGAACAACAGGCACACACCACCACAACCAGCTGTTTGTTTGTTTTAGAGTCTTGCTATGTTGCCCAGGCTGGTCTCAAACTCCTGGCCTCAAGCAGTCCTCCTGCGTTGGCCTCCCAAAGTGCTAGGATTACAGGAGTGAGCCACCACACTGGGCCCGTTGTCTCTTTCAAGAAATATAAATAGGAGAGACTGCTGCTGAGTTTGCTGTTGTTTTTGGAAGGGGTAAGGGAGATAACTTCATGACTGTCTTTTTCCAACTAAAAAAGGTGACTGACCATTTTAGAGAAATATTAGTGCTCAGGTTAGCTTTTTTCAGCATAATACATATATACTACCTTCTTTTAGTAAAATTACACCAAGTAAAAGCTTGAGACACCTCTGTTTCTTACAACCTAATTTTCTTTTAAGGAGAAAATGTCCTTCTTCAGTTGTAAATCCAAATTCACAATAGAAATTATGTTCAAAAGCTGCCAATATGTCATTCAGGGCAAACTTTTTAAAAAAGAGACACAAACTGGTAGCTCCTGGGCTGTCATCAGCCAGCAGGTATGTATTTGGGGTGTCTCACACAGTATTTTGTCAAATCTTGAGTCAACGTATTAAAATCAGGAATGTTCACATAAAAACCCAGATTTCCAGTTTTCTTGATAAGTGTGGGTTACAGCCAAGCCAGAGCTTGACTTTATGCTTGACAACACGCACCTGCAGCTGCTTCCTTTGGACAGGACAGGTGTTTTCCAGTTCGGTGCAGATTCCGCCACGTGCACTTATGCCCCAGTGTTTATCCGCTTGTCCCTGGTTGGTATCTGAGCCTGCACTCCTGTTTCTACAGAACCATCTGGGCATATAAACTTGTAGTATAACGAAATAAACCTTGAATTCTTTTAGACAAATGTTAAAAGGTGTGCTGAGAGCTGCCTTATGACTGTTCTCTACTTCAAGTTTCCTCTCCTTTTGTCTTCAATTCCCGAGCAGATCAGAACTGAAGTCCTGGGACTTGAGGTTCTGAGTTCCAGAGAGCAGGTGTAGTGACGAGAGTCACAGGATGTCTTGATAGGAGCTGTGAGAGAACAGAAAGGGAGAGACCATTAAGGGAAAGAGGAGCCAGCAATGGAGGGGAGAGAGGCTGAGGAGAGGATGGAAAGGGAAGACTTACCGGTGCCTCTTACGCCAGAGCCTCGAGCCTACAATGAGCGCAAGGAGGGACACCAGGCACATGAGTACTGCCAGGATGATCAAGCCCAGGGAGGCGTGGCTCCCACCTGCTTTGGGGGAACACAGGATGTCTCTCAGCGCAGGGACCCTCCCCATATCAAGACCCCTGGTCCAAGCACATGTGAGGGTACCAGGTACTTCTTACTTCCTTCTTCTTTTAAAGCACCTATTTCTATCCCTCATAAGTTTAGCTTCCCCATCTTTTCTTAAGGTCCAGGCAACCCTAATTCAGTTTGCTTCAGCATTTGCTAGTAGAGCGTAGAGGGGGAGGACAGGCCTGAGTCTAAAAGCAGGTCTTCTACTTTCTACATGACACTGGACAGTTAACCCTTCTCAGTCTCAATTTCCTCATCTACGAAATGAGAATAGCAGTACTTGCTTCAAAGGAGAGTACTGAGGATGGGAAGAAATACTGTATGTGGAGTCATCAGCCCCCACACAGGAAGCACTCAGCAAACCGCAGCTCTCTTTGTCAACCTGCCTGTCTAAAGTCCCTGGACCCCTCCCTGCTAGGGAATGAATCCTCCTGGGATTTTTTATTTGCCACCTACTCCTGGATCTATGAGTTAAAGTCTTGTTTCTTCTTGTATATAGAACATTTTATCTCAATCCTTTCTGAGTTTCAGGTCTTTATTTCCCTCCTCCCTATATCTGGAATCCCCTCCTTCTATCCCTCCCCTCTCTGAAACTCCTCTATGCTGGGTGCATCCAGCCCATCCTTCCCCAGTGCCTGCCTCTCTGCCTAAGGACCACCTCCTCCCATGTCCAGCCAGGCCCCAGCCCTTTCTCACCCCAGTGGAGGATGATGTCCTGGCCCTCTAGACTGCTGTGCTTCACCCGACAAGACAGGCCAGCCGCCTCCTTGGCCACTACATCCAGGGCCGCTCGGAGATACCATGTCTCATCAGCATTGGGCAGGAGGTCACTGTGCTGAGTGCCCAGCTGCTCCTGCTCACCCCGCATCCACCTCACCCACACAGGCTTCGGGTAGAATCCTGAGACGTGGCACACCAGCAGCAGACGGCCAGGCCCGGGACTGCGGCCTCTGGACAGCCAGGCCTCGGGCTTCACTGTAGCCAACAGGGAATGGGGCATCTTAGAGTGAAGACTCTGCATTAGAGGTTCCAGGCCTCATATTAGGCTCACGTTCCCCATATGCCTACTGCTGGAAATGAAGTCTCTCATAACTTCTACCCATTTGTCTCACCTTCTCCAGAACTTTCCCTGGTACTCATTCCCCTTCCCTGATCCCAGCCTCCTATAAACGTCCTTCCTCTGCTCTCCTAGAACACCCTCTGTTCAGCTGCTACAGGTAGCATGTTTCAAACATCGCTTTGTTAATTTGTCTACTCATCCTGCCCCCAAGCAGGGATGCTACCTGCCCAACTCAGCTTTGACCCCCAGTGTTTACATAATTCAATTCATGGACCCCAATAAGCGCTCAGTTGACATCTATGAAATGATAAATGCCCTCACACCTTATCCAGCCCCTCCTGGGCTTTTCCCTTCCTCAGATACTCAAAGGCATGAGAACCCTGGAGTGGAGGCCGGGGTAAGGAAGGCAGGCTGACCTTGCTTCTCCAGCTCTGACTTCCCTGCCTCAAAGAGGCCAGTGACAAACTGGGGGCAGGTGTCATTGAGAAACCACTGCACTGTTTCCCTTGTGCCTTGGTCATGGTTGAGCACACTGATGACCTGATTTATCCAAACCGGGGCCTTTGGGGCTGCCTTCCACGAAGTTCCTTGGAAACTCAGGATATCGTTTCCTTCATGTGCTACATGCAAGAAGTTTTTTGAGGCGTTCTCAGGGTGCACCTCACAGCCAGCAGACAGTTGGAGCTCAATGGGATCTGTGGAGAGAAACAGATAGAGATTAGATAAAGACTGGACATGATAAAAGAGAGGAAATTGGTGTGAGCGTTATAACGGAGACCCCAGAGTTCAGGGAAGTGAGAGTGGGTGCTGGGTGACCCGGAGCAGGCAGGAATAAGGGACATTGTGAGAACTCAGAGACTGGGACATCTCCCGGCATAAGTGGAAATCAGAAGAGGGTGGACAGGACAGAGAATCCTGTCAGGTGAGGCCGCTGCCTCCCAGTTGGGCTTCCCGCGTCCATTCTCTCCCTTTGGATACCCGCCCAGGATCCCATCCCTGAGCTCACAGGCTAAGCGCAGCATTTTGACGAATTCCTGTATGTCCCTGGTGAAGCTGGTTCGGTAAACTCGCAAGATATGCTGCAGCCTGTCCCACTGCTGGTCGCTGAATTTGCCCCGGGACCACGGCTTCAGGAAGCGGATGGCGTCCGAGGCATTGCTCCACCTGTGGGTCTGCAGCTCCCCCAGCCACGCCGAGCCGTCCGTGCGCGTCCGGCTGCTGTTGGCGAAGGACGAGATCTGGAGGCAGCGGAAGGGGAAATGCCTTGGCGGGGCTGCGGAAGAATGAAGATTGGAGGCGCGCGGCAAGTGGCCGGGAGAGCAGACAGCACACGGAGAAGGAAGGACGAAAGAAACAACAGCAGATGAGCCTGGAAGGAGGGGTGGCGTCTGCGAGCTCCAGGCGCGCGCTCCCTCTCCCTGGGTCCCGAGCGGAGAGCCCCAGGCTCTCTGACTGGGCTCCCTCTCTCAGCCCTCGCGGCGCGTGCCCCGAGCCCTCGTTCCACTCACCTTCAGAGCTGCCCCCAACCCGGAGGAGCGCCCAGAGCGGCAGAAGCACCAGGGACCTCATGTCGCTGAGTGGGAACCCCGCACAGCTCCGCCGAGCGCGCAGCTTCGACCTCCGCGCTCCCCTCGCCGCCTCTTCCTGCGAGGCTGCGGGCCGGTCCCCAAGCCCAGGCGCAGGCGACGCTCTCGCTCCGAGTAGCCGGCGGCTGGCTGCTTCTGCCAGACGGTCCCGGATGTCAGCTCTTCGAACTGCAAGAAGGCTGGGGTCCAGAGTCCTGACACCACCGCCCACCCCAGTACGTTTCACAACCAGCTTGTCTCAGTCTCCTGTTTCAGTGCAGAGTTTGGGCCAACGTGTGGGGAAGTTATAAAAGCAGGGAAGAAAGTTGTATCTGTGCTATAACTCCGACCGTGTTAAAAATGTAGAGAGGAAATAAAAAAAGGAAAGTCCTTGCTTTAGTAGTGGATATCTCTAGGTGGAGAGACGGTGTGATTTTTTTTTTTTTTTTTTTTTTTTTGAGACAGAGTCTCACTCTGTTGCCTGGGTTAGAGTGCCATGACGTCAGCCTAGCTCACAGCACCCTCAAACTCCTAGGCTCAAGCGATCTTTCTGCCGCAGCCTCCCAAGTAGCTGGGACTACAGGCATGCGCCACCATGCCCGCCGGCTAATTATATATATATTTTTTTTTTTTTTTTAGTTGACCAATTAATTTCTTTCTATTTTGAGTAGAGACGGGGTCTCGCTCTTGCTCAGGCTGGTCTAAAACTCCTGACCTTGAGCGATCCTCCCGCCTCAGCCTCCCAGAGTGCTAGGATTACAGGCGTGAGCCACTGAGCCCTGCCTATGTGTGATTTTAATTTCCTTTACACTTTCATGTCTTTAAATTTTCTACAAGTGAAAGTATCACATTTATAACAAAGTAAGAACATGAAAATTTTCTCAGTTGCACACTGAGAGGATTGGACTAGGTTGGTTAAGATTCTTTACAACTTTGGGCTGGGCGGGGTGGCTCACGCCTGTAATCCTAGCACTCTGGGAGGCCGAGACACGAGGATTGCTTGAGCTCAGGAGTTCGAGACCAGCCTGAGCAAGAGTGAGGACCCATCTCTACTATAAATAGAAAGAAATTAGCCAAACAACTAAAAATAGAAAAAAAGTGGCTGACAAGATGGTGCATGCCTGTAGTCCCAGCTTCTCAGGAGGCTGAGGCAGGAGAATCGCTTGAGCCCAGGCATTTGAGGTTGCTGTGAGCTAGGCTAATGTTATGGCACTCTAGCCCGGGCAACAGAGTGAGACTCTGTCTCAAAAAAAAAAAAAAAAAAAAAAAAAGATTCTTTACAACTTTCACATCCCAGGATTCTTCCATCTCAGTGTTCCCGGCCTCACGTTTATCCTGTGTCCTAGTCCTTGCTCTCCTTCCCTGGCCTCTTCTCTGTCTTCTCTGACTCCTTTCTGGCAGGAGTATCCGTGGATCCTACTCTTCCTCCTCTCTCCCTCCTGCCTGGCCTCTGCCTGCTCACCTTCTCCTCTGGCTCCTCACTCATTCACTCTCCAAATATGAGCCTCTGTTTTCAAGAACAAAGGTAAGATATCAGTGTGTATCTGTGTACCTGGACAGCTAGCTCCCCACTTCTCACACTAAAAATAAGAAAAAGTGACAGACACAGTGGTTCAGAACCTTAGATTACCTTGAGGAAAGGCCCCCTCTTTGGAAAGTTGGAACCTGGGCAGCACTCTGACACCTCCCTCTCCCTCACTCCTTTTATCCAATCCATCTGTATTTTACTTCTTTTACCTCGTCTCTACATTTCCCCCTTTGCCACCACCCTAACTTTTTGCCTGATCTCCCAAAGTAGCATTCTTGGGGTAGAGAACAAAATCGTTAGCACAGCCTACAAGATTATGCACAATTTAGCCCTGGTCTACCTTTAAGCCTGACGGGGCAGCCTGGTCTCACTGGCTCTGTGCTTTAGCCTTGCTGATGTGCTTTCAGTTTTTCTAACATGCAAAGCCTTTTCCTGCCCAAGGTCTCTGCTCATACAGTTCCCTCTGTGTGGAAAGCTCTTGGCCCTCTCCTCACCTCACCCCCTCCCAGTCCCTAGTTATTTCCACTCAGATCTCAATTCAAAGGTCGCTTTCTCAGGGGAGTCTTCTCAGACCTCCCAAACTGTGTGAGCAGAGGCAAGAGAACTAGGTCAGGCCCCACCGCCACTCCTTGTACACTAGCTAGCTTTGAGGACATTTCCTCCCAGCACATATCAGAATTCTAATTATAGAAAAGGTTATTTATTTGTCTCCCTCTGTGTTCTCTTTTCAGTCAGTTGGAGAGAGGCCAGAATGCAGAGATCGTGTCTCCTTTCTCTGGTTCCTCCCATTCGGCCAAGATTAATGCTTCCTCTCCTACACTCCATTGTAATAAGAGCCCTAGAGAAAATAGGCTTCTGCCTCTCACTCTAGGCTGGGACCTTGGAGATAGCACTAACCCATCTTTATCTTATTATGCTTCATGTTGACCCAAAACAGCTTAAAATAACATAACAACTTGCTTTTATAACAAATAAGAGGTTAAGTTATTAAATTGATTAAATTAGAATAAAAATTTACACGGATAATGGATAGGAGGGAAGCTTTGAGGATGGAAGAAAAAGAAAAATTGTTATATGAATCGTGGTGCAATATCTAACTTTGCATTCTTCAAATTTCTAACTCCCTTTAAAAACTTGAGCAGTTTTATTTAGTTTATTTGTATCTTAAAATTTTCAAGTGCTAATATTCTTATAAACTTAAAGACAAGAAGATGTTTTTTATTTCTATTTTTGTTTCAAATTGACAGAAGCCAGACAGTATAACTTTCAAAAGTTAGGGTTATCTGGAGTTATACAAATATTTTTTTCTAAACATCAGTTGATCCAGAAATTTTTGGCTATTTCAACTTCCACCAGTTTCTTATGGCGAAAGAACCTTTGAATCCTGAAATGTTTTGCAATTTGTTGCCTAGAAAGAATCTTTCACAGCAAGACTAACTCAGAATACCAGAGCACAGAGAAATGGTGATTTACTCAAGGCCTCAAAATAAGCCTATGGTGGGTAGTACATGGTCTCACTTATATGGGAATCTAAAATAGTCAAATTCATGGAAGTAGAGAGTAGACTGTGATTGCCAGGAGCTGGGGGAAAGGATTAAATGAAATGTTGGTCAAAGGATACAAGTTTCAGTTGTGCAGAATGAATTAATTCTCGAGATCTAATGTATAGTATGGTGAAGATAGTTAATAATACTGTATTATATACTTACAATTTGCTAAAAAGATAGATCTCAAATCTTCTCATCACACACAAACACATGCATGCACAAACTAGTAACTATGTAGAGGTAATGGGTATGTTAATTAACTTGGTTATGGTGATCATTTCACAACTGTTAAAAGAAAAACTTGAGATGAATTAAATTTAGCAGCATTTATTTGAGCAAAGAAACAATTCATGAATTGGGCAGCACCCTGAACCAGTAAATGTTTAGAGAGATCTACCCAACAACATGGACAGGCAGTTATTTGTAGACAGGAAATGGAAGTGACATACAGAAATAGCCCGACTGGTTAAAGCTTTGTATCGACCTTATTTCAACATGTTTGAGCAGTTTGCAGACAGTGATTGGCTGAAAACTTGGCTGCTATGATTGGCCAAGACTCAGTTACTTGTTACAAGAATATACTCTCAAGTTTGGTTGCAGTTTTTTTTTTTAACATCTTGTTTACACATTAAGTTAGGTCACGGTTCACTATTACAGATGCAGCTTAATTTAATTTAATTTAATTTAACAGAATGTATACAGATGTTAAAATATCAAATTATATGCCTTAAATATATAGAAGTTTTATGTGTCAAAGATATCTCAATTAAGCTATTTTTTAAAAAAAGCCCATGGTGGGAGCAGAAATCACTACATGGTGCTTTCTACTTTTATCAGGGACTAGCTTTGATCCATGCACCTAGATTAACCATTTCTTTTACTTCTACAGTATTTTTAGCTTCCAAAGAGCTTTCACATATACCATTTTGCTTAATCCCCACAACAACTATGAGAGGTAAGGATTACCATTCTTAATTTGTAAATGAGGAAACCAAATCAAACAGAGGGCATGTGACTCTCCAAAGCAACACATAGTTAATGACTCAGAGGTGGAACTAGGATTATGATCTTCTCACCCCCAACCCAACACACTTCCTTTTCTCACAGCTGCATGCTGAGGTTGCAAGTTCATGCTCTGAGGAGGAGGTTAAGTGATATGACCAGTGTGGTTTCTTTCCTTTTGGGATTCTATAATTCTAGATCACTCTTCTGGAGAAGAGTGTAAGAATTTCTCAGATGGGAAGAAGGTAGGACTAGAATCAAAGAATTGCAAATGATGTGACAGAAAATAGCTAGAAATAGTTAAGGTATAAAAAGCCCAAGTATCATGAGGGCAGTGCAATTATTGTTTTTTCCTTTTACCAGTGAGAAAAATAATGGTACCACCTTCTTACTGCCAATTAGCCATCTGGCTTCAAAGTCTCCTGTCTCTTGGGATTGTATTCTGGTTGGTTCTGATTGCCATGTACTGATTTGCTTGGTTATCTCTTTACTCCTAGCATTACCTTTTGGTTTCTTTTTTACTCCTGGCATTACTGTTCAGTTAGCTGACTTGATTTAAGTTTCTGAAATAAAACTTTCCCATTGATCTCCAAAGTACTTTTTGCTGCTTTTACTGATTTATGTGAATCATACACACATATTACTAACTAAAAATAATTGGCTCATTTATTTTGCATGTTTTGCCCTTTTTTGGATGTTCTCTGTTCCCCTTCCATTTCTCCACCATGTTTTGACACAGCACAAGGCCCCCACCAAAAGTTTCCAGATGTGGTCACCCAGTCTTGAACTACCAAGCCTACAGAACTGTGAGCTAAAAAAAACCGTTTTTTAAAATAAATTACCCAGTCTCAGGTATTCTTTTGTAACAACACAAAATGGATTGACAGAATCTCTCAGTGCATTTTGAGTAATTTCTTCAGAGATGTCTTCTACTTTCCTAAATTCACACTCAACTATCTTTGTTCTGCTATTTAACTTGTCCATTAATTTGTTAATATTAGTGACAAATTTCACATTTCCTAAAAATTTAGTATTTTAAAAGTCTTTCTGATTTTTTATTATACTGTCCTATTTTTCATTATGCTTTCTATTCTTTCTTCTTGCTGATTAAACAATTTAAGCATATTTATTATTTTTTTCACATTGTTTTATTACCATCAATTCTTGGGATGTAAATGTTCTTATTGTGTCTGCTGACTCTTTTCCCAATGTAACTTGTGCTTTTTATTGTGACCTCATATTCATAGAAGGTTTTGTTTATGTTTTCTAACCTTTTTCCCCTGTGGGAGTCCCATCAGCTTTAAGTTGTGAAAAAGTCCATACGGAACAATTATGTGTTTGCTTCCATACCAAAGCCCTAGGAGAATCAATGGCCCTGGACCAGTTCTTATGTTAGTTTCTCAGCTTGTGGTTCACACTCTACACAGACAATAACATATTGAGGCTCCAAACTTGTACATGTCACAGGCCTGGGGCTTTAATTTCTCCAGGATTTTTTTTTTTTTTCATTTTACCCAAGGCTCTAGCAAGTTTTCTCATCACTTCCCAGGGCCAATGGGCAAAGGTTTTCTTGTCCCTTTGTTACAGACTTTGCACCTGTTAGAAAATCCAGCTTTATTCAGGGGACCTCTTTTGCAGAGTATCATCTCCCATCATCCCAGGGCAAAGCCTTCTGTCCCTGCATGGGCTTTGGAAAGCCAGCCCCCAGCACCTAGGCAAAACTGGGACCAAAGCACCCATAAGGTGCCACTCTATCAGCTCACTATTATGGATTTAATGCTTTTGTTATAGACAGGCTCCTGTGAGCTTAACTGTGTTATTTTAAATCTTTAGGTTACATTTCACTCAGCATTTATGAGCCTTTGAAATATGCATTGAGATTGGTGAGCAGTCTCTATTATGTCACTTTGACTTATTCCTAGAAATTGTACACTATAATGTTTGATGTTGTATTTTTCTGAGCACCTTTATTGAAGAGGAGCATTTACAATTATATTGTATCTAGAAGAGATCATACAGAACACAGAAAGGTCTTAAATCATCAAAGTGAGGGACAATTTAAAGGAGTCTCCAGTGTTTGAAGATCTGTCATGAAGAAATTGGAACTCACTGGCTTCTCAGTTGCTTTGGCTGGTGACATTAGGTAAAATGTGTGAAAGTTACCAGAAGACACATTTTAGTTCAACACAAGAATGACAAAATTATACCGCTGTTAGAGTTATCCAATAAAGAAAGGCCTGATTTTCTGTGAACTCTGCCAACAGGGATGTCTTACTGGACCTGGATGGTCACCTGGCAAATGTACCGTTCAATAGACTACTGCATGAAGTGGGATCATCAGATTTTGAGATTTTTCAGTTTCACACCAAATTTTAATCTCATGGGCTCACCTTTCATGATCTGTGGCTCAAGCAAGCTGGAAATCTAAGTTTGTAGATTAAACATATCAGGGGGACATCAACCACCAGTAAAATGGAACAAAGTTCATAAAGTAGCCAAAAGATGGAGGGAAACTCATCTTAATGGATACTTTCACAGAATCTCTAATTTTGATTTCAAGGAGTAAGAGGGAGCACTTGCCATTTTATAATCTTCCCTTTTCCCCTCCATGACCCACAATTTACAAAGTGAATGCCTTTGAAGAGTAAATATCATGTAACAGCCACCTAGCTACACCTGCCAGAGGTTTTTAAAATCATATATTGCCTTAATCTCTTGAATGTTTCATTCTTTTTTTATTTTTGAAACAGTTTAATATTATTTGATAAAGATACCATTAATTAAAGATATATACTGTAAACCAATATATAGTTGTAATATAATTGGATCCACATCCAAAAATCCATTGCTGTGATTCAGCAAATCAACAGACAAAAGAAGAAAAACTTAGCGAATGTTTCATTCTTTTTGCTTCATTCCCCTCAATCACACCTTCTGCTTCCTCCTCCTCCCCTCCCTCTCCTTCCCCCCTCTCTCACATATCTCCTTTTTCTTTCTTTCCAGCTGTCTTACATCTGCCCCCACATCCTCTCAGGTCATCCCTTCCCTCCTTCCCTCTCCCACATTCTTCTCCCCTCCTCTCCCTTAAGTCATTGTCTTATCCTTCTCTTCTGTCCCAGCTCCTCCCTAGCAAACTCACTCTCATCCCAAATGGGAGTGGCCTCCAGTATTCTAGGAGCTAAAAGCTCTGTCCAGGGGCTTAGAAATTGGGTTTCTACCTGCCTGGCTTCTCTGGCAGAGCCCTGGCCCTGACCCCTGTGTTTGGTTCCTGTTTCCTCCATAACCCAGAACCACAGTGGAGGCTTCAGAGAAGACGAAATGTCAACTAAAGTCCAACTCAATGAGTGAAACTTAAGTTTAGGGAAGTGAACTTGCCTCTTAGCATAATGCTTTAATTGCTAATATTTCTTGAGCGGTTTCTATGTGTCAGCATAGACAGTAAGCATTTTACATTTATTTTTCTCTTTTGATTCTTACAACAGCCTGATAAGTTAGGTAACATTATTAACTATATTTTACAGATTAAAAAAAACCAAGTGTTAGAAATGTAAAGGAACTTCCCCAAGGCTCTATGGTTAGAGGGTGGCAGCAATGGGATTGGAGCCTGGGGCCAGATTCTTAGCTACTATGCAACACAGCCTCCCACTGGGGGAGGGAAACGCAGGGAACGGTTCTGGGCTCCCCCGCCCCTGCCCACCCCGTGGCATGCCTGGAACAGGAATGGTTTGGAGTATCCAAAGTGAGCCCAGATTTCCCTGCAAACAATATTGCCAGAGTTTCATTGTTCATAGCGTCACTACCAGAAACTGGGCTAGAAGGCCTGACTAGCTTTCCGTATAGCACTTTTAAAAGTGGAGACACTGGACTAAAGGAGCCTAAAAAGAGGAGTTAAAAACAAGCTTTCCCACCTTAGAGGCAAACCATTTAGTCTCTGTGAGCCTCAGTTTCCTTATTTACAAAATAAGAACCTAATATGAGATTTACATAGGAGACTTGGTAATGTGTGTAAATTACCTGGCACGTAGGAGATGCTTGGTATCTTTTAGTTGAATCTTACTCCAATTTCTCTTAGGAACACACCAGCCTCCCCAACCTACCCGTTTCTATCTGTGGGCTAATTCCAAGTCATCTCTCACTTCTTGTGCCATTTAATCCAGGAGTCCCTCTCACCAGCACCCCTCATCACCCAATCTGAGCTAAGTGACAGCTGTTTTTCCACAGACCCTTGTGCATGCCTCTATGTTAGCTCTCATCCTACAGCCAGTGGGCTGTCTCCCTAACTGGTCTGAGTTACTGGAGCATGGGGACCTCTCTATTTATCTCAATATCTCCAGTGCTAAGCACAGGGTCAGACACATCACAGGTGCTCAGTAAATGTTTTTAATTAAACTCCTGTTTTTAAAGTATAACTGTGGACTTAACTGAACATACTTTGTTTTCAATGATAATGTGAAAGGAGTTGCCCAGATAACTCCATTGCTATTGTGATCTAGAGACCTAGTCACACAGTTCTCACACAGCCCGGAAATCCTCAAAATGCAAGTTACTTGTTTGTTCTGCACAGATTTCCTCTAAAGCAGTGTTTTTCAAACTATGATGAAAGATCCATTAAAAAATATAGTTTAGTGGGTTACTATAAGCATTTCTGTTTTAATGAAATAGAATAGATGTGGATAGGATACGATAGAAACTGTCAGAGTGAATCTCCAATAGCAAGGGTAAGTATTGTTTTGCGAAATAACTGTGTGTGTGTGTGTGTGTGTGTGTGTGTGTGTGTGTGTGCTGGGTCAAGGTGGAAAATGTGTTTTTTAGTGTGAGTCCCAGGCAAAGTCATCTGCAATAAAGGCCTAGGTTTTGAAGAAAGGGACCATGATGGAGTGGTATTCTTTTCACTAAAGGCATGAGTTTTGGGTGGGAAACTGGCCAAAACAAGTGAGATGGAAGATTTGGAGAAGTGAATTTCTCTCTCCCTATTATAAAGGCCATGTATATTAGCCAGGGTTAGGTCTCTCCAGTGAAATAAAACCAATACACAGGCCAGGAGCGGTGGCTCACGCCTGCAGTCCTAGCACTCTGGGAGGCGGAGGAGGGCAGATCGCTCAAGGTCAGGAGTTCAAAACCAGCCCGAGCAAGAGCAAGACCCCGTCTCTACTAAAAATAGAAAGAAATTAATTTGCTAACTAAAAATATATAGAAAAAATTAGCCGGGCATGGTGGTGCATGCCTGTAGACCTAACTACTCAGGAGGCTGAGGCAGAAGGATTGCTTGAGCCCAGGAGTTTGAGGTTGCTGTGAGCTAGGCTGATGCCACAGCACTCTAGCCCAGGCAACAGAGTGAGACTCTGTCTCAAAAAAAAAAAAAAAAAAAAAAGGCCAATACAGAGAGAGAGCGGGTGAGAGAGTGTGAGAGTGCCTTATTATGAGGATTGGCTCATGTGCGCTCATTATTAAGGAGGCTGAAGAGCCCCACAATCTTCCATCTGTAAGCTGGAGGCCCAGGAAAAGTTGGTAGTGTAATTCCAGTCCAAATCCAAAGGCCTGAGGAACAGGGGAACCTATAGTATAAGTCCCAGTCAGAGTCTGCCAGAACCAGTATCCATAAGATGTCCAAGAGCAGGAGAAGATTGATGTCCCTGCTCAAGCCAAGAGCAAATTCACCCTTTTTCCACCACCTTGTTCTACCCAAGCCCTCTACAGATTGGATGATGCCACCTACATGGGGGAGAGGAGTCTCCTATACTCAGTCTAATAATTCAAATGCTAATCTCTTCTGGAAACATCCTCACAAACACACCTAGAAATAATGTTTTACCACCTATCTGGGCATCCTTTAGCCCAGTCAAGTTGACACATAAAATTAACCATCACAGACCAGAATTGTTAATATTTATTAAGGAGTTTCTACATGCCAACAGTATATTAAGCTCTTTATATGTATTTTTTCCTTCGTATTCTCACAATAGTCCTATAAGCTAGGTATTGCTCCATACCTATATCTAGTTTGCCATATGTCTACACTTTGGTACAAGGGAATACAATACCATAGCATAGAGGCCATGACTATAAGATTTTTGTAATATTCTGGATTCTCTGTAAATTTCCTACCTACCCTTGTAATGACTAGAAATAAAATTACGAGAATAAAAAACAGAGGACTCATTGTTCTTGTCCTGGGAAGTATAGAAAAAGGGAGAAATTGCATTAACCACATCCATTTGTGTAGCCAGGCTTCATAGGGAAAAAGTCAAGGGATAAACCAATTCGAATCAGTGCAATGACCTAAGCAAGGAAGAGTTGGCTGAGTAGCTGCACCTTGACACCATTAAAGGGGCATGTGAGCCAGCTCCCCACCCGCCGCTAATCCTGAGAAAAAACCCTGGGGATCCCAGAAAGTCTCTTGTGGATCTCTATTACCTTATTGACTTTCCTCTATTTAAAATGGCATTGCCTCATTTTGTTTCATTTTTCTTTCTCAATTTCCCTTTAAAGTATTCCACGCTTGGCTCATATGCTTCTTGGTTTTATACTGTAATCATCGGTACCTCAATTATTCTTAGTATTCATCTTTAAAGACTAAAAATTCATAATCTCTTTAGTTTGTGCTCAGGAGATCAATTCCTGTTATCTCACTCCTCAAATGAATACACAAAAATTCCTTTTCTTTCTTTTAGGGCTATTCAATCTTCCACCCAGATCCTCCCTCCCTCTCTCCCTGGCTCTGCTACCCCCAGCTCTGTTTAAGCATGGATTTGCCCAGGAATAGAACTGTGTTTATTGTTTGGCTTCTAAGACGTGGAATTCCTAACAGTGCCTGGCATTACTTCAGTTGCAACAGCATAGTGTTAAGTGTCTTCAGAAAATCAGCCATGATGAATCCAAGATCCATTCCTTTCCTGGTACGTGGCTGGTAACTTTGAATAAGATGGCCTGTGTAACTCTGAGTCCCTCCCAAACGTAAAGTTGTATGATTTTATAGATTATAGCTATAATCTTGCCTATGTATAATTAGAGTTGAGAGGTTTGTTTTTTTTTAATGTAGAGGTTTTCTTCTTTAAATACTTTAAATGTTATTTTTGGAATATCTAATATTAACAATAACTTGCATTATTTTCTTCCTAATTATGTTACCTTTATATTTCTCTATTTCAAGACTTACTTTTCACTTTGTAACCTATAAACTTTCATAGGAGTTTCCTTCTGTTTGAAGTGCCTCACCTTGCCAACTGAATACTGGAAGAGTTTACTGTAATCCACGTACTTGGGGCACTGGCTAGATTATTGATGAAGCACTGCACAACACCAATGCCTTCTGTGTCATGACTCCCCAACATTCCTGCAGCTACTTCTGTCAGTGAGGGGGAAAGATCATAGAACTAATCTATACTGAAAATCGTGTGTTCTTCTGACTGCCAGGAGCGCTCATAATCTATCCTTCTCCATTAAAAAAGTATTACCTTATCTCCACTCTGTATTTGGTGTCTGTAAACAGCTCCTTTACACCAAAGCATAAGTAGCCTCCAATAATTCTATCATTCAATCTTTCAGCAGTCTTTGACAGGGAATTCTGTTTAAGCCTTTAATATGACAAAAATTCGTATAAAATAAGTTCTCTGGGCATGGAGGATGAAATAATTTTTTTTTTCCAATTCAGTAAATACTTGATGAGCACTGAGAGGACTTTAAGTTCTATTTGCCACTGAACAAGGCTCTCAGGCTGAGCACTTCTTTTCCCACCCCAGAGGCTGCCTCCCCTCGGTCCTGACATGCTGTCTCACCCACAGAGCTCTCATTTTAACTTCCTCCCTGTGCCTCACCATTTCTTCACATTTTCCACCACAGAATTCCAGCCATAGTCAAGTAAGTCTCCTTGTACCCCTGGACCTAGCTACTCTTGACTCTAAGCCTTCCTACTGGACACATCTCTCCTCATTAGAGGTTAGTCTCCATGTAGGCAGAGATTTCTACTAATTTTGTTCATTGCTATATCTCCAGCACTCAGAATAGTGTCTAGCATTGCTGAATGAAGGAATAGTTGAATGCAATCATTGCTTGGTGTTTAAGAACAAGCTTACCTCGTTGACCAAAAAGTATATTCCCAGAAAGTTCAGTGACAACTGACTTAATGAATCTGAACTGTTAGTTTCACACTGACTCACATGCTATTTCAGGATGTTCTGGCTTGCCTTTCAGCTCAAAGTTTTATTTTCTCTTTAGGTTATGTTGCCTAATAGTTTCTCTGCCAAGTTGCAAATACTCATACATAGAGAAAAAAATTGCATAAAAATACCTAATGATTCACGTTTCATTATGGTCAAGAATTAACACCTAATATAATTGTTTGGTAACTGCCTGATTTTTTTAAGCTTTGTAATGTCAGGTCAATCCTATGAGAAGATAAAATGATCATAAAAATAACATTCCCATTCAAAGCACAGACCCAGCAAAATGGCTATACAAACAAAATATGTATACAAATTAAACTTTTTTTTTTACTTTTTCCATGGGTATATATGAATATAAAAACCCAGATTTAAAATATATATGCAAATTATAAAAGTGGAAACATCTGTTCCATATTAAGTCTGTGTTTTAAAATTTCTAGTTACCAATCAAGAAGCTGCAGTAGATTCAGAAGGAGCACCATCTCTAAGAAACCATAACAGGTAACACATTATAGTCTGACAAGTGATGCCTAGAATCAGGTCTGAGGTGGAAGGAGGGACTATGAATCACAAAATGAGAAAGAGGAAATTTTGAAGAAAATTAGGAAGAAGGGTAAAAGGGGCTCAGGTCATGACAATATGAGGACATTAGAGGGCTTGTATGGTTGTTTTGCTTTATCGTGGTGCTACAAACTGTGAGAAGCTGAAGCAAACCTGAGAGCTTAAGAGGACATATAAGGTTAGGTGCAGTGGCTCATTCCTGTAATTCTAGTACTTTGGGAGGCTGAGGCAGGAGGATCACTTGAGGCCAGGACTTCAAAATCACCCTGAGCAACATAGTGAGACCCACATCTCTACATAAATAGAAAGAAAAATTAGCCAGGCATGTTGTTGCACACTTGTGGTCCCAGCTACTCAGGAGGCTGAGGCAAGAGGATCGCTTGAGCCCTGGAGTTTGAGGTTGCTGTGAGCTATGATGATGCCACTGCACTCTACCCAGGGCAGTAGAGCAAGACTCTGTCTCAAAAAAAAAAAAAAAAAAAAAAAAGAAGGACATATAGAACCACCCAGGAAGTCCTTGTCTCAACACCAAATCTAACTTAAACCAGCCATGTCAGCTTGGATAAGACTCTTAGCTTCCCTGAAGCCCAATTTTCTCACCCGGAAAATGGAGTCAACTAATGCTCCCTCACAGAGTTGTGATGTTTGGATAGATCATGAGGGTGCACGCAGGCAGTACATTATTATGTGCTGGACAAAAGTACCCCATATGTCCACAATCAAGCTCCTGATTCTTCCCCCACCGCAGAACTACCCTATACCAGTTTTCTTAACCACTGGCACCTCCTTTCCCACAGTCGTTCAGGCAAAAGACTTTGGGATCATCCTTTATTCCTTTCTTTTCTCCAGCCCATCAGGAAATCAATCAACTCCACCTTTAAAATGTATCCAACATCCTACCTCTGCACACCACCACCACCACCACAACTACCCTGGCCCGCCCGTATCACCCGTTTTGTTCTGTTTTTTTTCACTCAGACTATTGCAATAGCTTCCTCACTGGTCTCCCAGCCTCACTTCTGGATCCTACCGTTCTTAATCTTAACAGCCAAAGAGAGCCCTTTAAAATATGTTGGACCGCATTATTCATATGCTCAGAATCTTCCAATGGTTTGCATCTCATCCAAGTAAAACCCACAGCCTTACAGTGGCCCACAGGCTTATGGGATCTGGTCCCGTGCCGTACCTCCCTGACCCAATTCCCTACCCCTTTCTTCTTCACTCACTTGGTAACAGTTATATGGGCCTCTTTACTGTTGTTAAAACCACCAGTCAAGTTCCCACCTCAGGATCTTTGCACCCTGTTTCTACCTGGAATATTGATCCCCCCAATATCAGCACGGCTCGCTCCCTCACCTGGGGCAGAACTCGGCTCAATTGTTATCTTCTCTGTGAGCCTTTCTTGACCACTTTCCACCAGGCTCATCCTCCTCCCTGTCATTGTCTATGCCCCTACACTGCTTTGTTTTTCTCCATCATATTTATAATTACCTGATTATAGAGGCAATTCCACCCTAGATCCTCCAGAAAGAATATATTCCTGCTGGCTCCTTGATTTCAACCCAGTGAGTCTCATTTCAGACTTCTGACCTCCAGAATTATAAATGTGATAAATTTGGTAGCTGTAAGCCACTCAGTTTGTGCCTGCCTTCAACACCGCCTCAAATTATCCAACCCTGCACCTTATAGCCCTTTTTAAATCATGAGCCCAACTCATGCCTCCTAGTTTGGCTGCACATTAAAACAGACCTTCAACACCTTTACATTATTCATGACGTCAGTGTCAAGTTAATTGCACTGTTACTTTTCCCACTACGAACTCCAACTTTCTCTAGATCTGCAGTACCCAGTATTGCAGCCATTAGCCACATGTGCAAATTTCTATAGATCTACACTATCAAATATGGCAGCCACTAGCACCAGAAATATGGCTAGTCTCTACTGAGATATGTTGTAAGTGTAGAACACATACTAGATTTTGAAAACTTAAACATATAAAAAGTGTAAAATATCTCACTAATAATGTTAAACTACTGATTGCATGCAGAAATGATCATATTTTGGATACGTTGGGTTAAATATATCATAAAATTAATTGTACCTGGTTCTTTTTATCTTTTCAGAGTAAAGAAAAATTTTGGTTACATATGTGGCTTGCATTGGATTTCCACTAGATAGCACTATTCTACACCCATTCTAACTTCTAAATTTAGGGTTAATCATATTACATGTAGCCTCACTCACACCTCAGGCCTGATAAAACAATGCCTTGCTTCATTCCTTGACTGCTGTTGCCTGTCCTGTGGCTGATTCTTAGACAGTGCTGACCCTCCCATAAACCACACAGCAACAAGCTCGGAAAACCTAACCACAAAAGGCTAATAGCTAGAATCTATATAGAACTTGGGAAAATCAACAAGAAAAAATCAAACAACCCCATTAAGAAGTGAGCAAAGAACATGAACAGAAACTTTTCAAAAGAAGATACACTAATGGCCAACATATGCAAAAATGCTCAACATCTCTAATCATCAGGGAAATGCAAATCAAAACCACAATGAGATATTACTTAACTCCAGTGAGAATGGCCTTTATCAAAAAGTCTCAAAACAAGCTGCCCCTTCTCGGGGGTCATGATGGGCAACAAGATGGCGTCTGCCAGCAGGATCGTCCAGGTAGTCAAGCCACACACTCCATTAATAAGATTTCCTGACAGAAGAGACCATCCTAAACCCAATGTATCACAAGCTTTGAGATCAGCAGAGCTACCGTCTCACTCTTCCACAATTTCCCAGCATTCTAAGGTAAGTGAATCACCAGATTTGCTGATGTATCAGGGTCCACCAAACACTGCAGAAATAATAAAAACATTGCCTCAGAAATATAGAAGGAAACTTGTGTTTCAAGAAGAAATTGAATTTATCCAACATGGAGGTCCAGAGTAATCACTGTGGCTGCTGTTTGTCATCAGACAAAAGAATTACCTTTACAATAAATGACTTCTAAAATGAAAAATGAGAAATTGCATATTAAGCAACTTTAATAAATATTCTGTAAAAAAAAATGAGATATAGAAAATTTAGATGGACACTTGTATCTCCTAATTTATGTATCTTGGTCAGCTTCTCCACAAGCTTACATAATTAATTGTTTATATACCTTATACTTACTGAAGTATACATTTTTAAATGTTAGCCTGTTTACCCTTGATTATTAAAACCAGTGTTGAACTATTAAAAGCACACAATGTCTAGTAAAGTATAATAGGCTTCCCATAAATTCACTTTTCTTGCTGTTTCTGTTTAGACATGGAAAGAATTTATCAGGCAGAATTGCTGTTTTAGGGACATGATTTTCCTGACATTGGATAAGGATCAGTGAAATAATGACTCCATTACTTGTTCTTAATTCTCTAACGTTTTACATTCACAAGTTTACTGGAGTATAACTGGCTTAATAAGTATATCATACTCTAAATGATAAAAAATATAGCCAAGGTAAAACAGGTGACTAAGGTATTAAGACTGAGGAGGCCAGGCACAGTGGTTAACACCTATAATCCTAGCATGTTGGGAGGCTGAGGCATGTGGATCACTTGAGGCCAGAAGTTTGACACCAGCCTGAGCAACATAGCGAGATCCCATCTCTACAAAAAATTTAAAAACTTATATGGCCATGGTGGTGTCCCTATAGTCCCAGCTATGTGGGAGGCTGAGGCGGGAGGATCACTTGAGCCCAGTAGTTTGAGGTTGCAGTGAGCTATGATTGAGTCACTGCAGTCTAGTCTAGGCAAAAGAGCAAGTCCCTGTCTCAAAAAAAAAAAAAAAAAAAAAAAAAAAAGACTGAGGAAATGACACAAAAGATTATTTGTAACCTATATTCAAAACAGTCAAAAGGTATAAAGTGGAAAATAAGTAATCAAAATGAACATAGCATAGGATTTCCAAAGGCCATTTGTCAGTAAAAAATGATTATAGCATAGGCATAAATGTTTCACTAGAAATTGCAATTTGTTACTTTTTGGGGGTGTTAAGGTTTGTTCTTTGGTTTATTTTACTGTTTTGATTGTGATCATGTAAGGAAATTCTGATAACCATTAACTTTCTCAAACTTAATGTCTGAAAGCCTCATATAATCAAACTAAACATTTACCTTATTCAGCAACTTCTGAAACTTAAATAGAGCTTTCCTGTGCTGAGTGTATGTATATTGTGAAAGTAAAGCCTCACAGAGCTAAATAAATTCTTTTTCATACCTTTAAAAAAAAAAGTCCCAAAACAATAAACGCTGGCATGGATGCGGAGAGATAGGAACACTCATACACTGCTGGTGGGACTGCAAACTAGTGCAACCTCTATGGAAAGTAGTATAGGGACACCTCACTGAACTAAAAGTAGAACTACCATTTGATCCAGCAATCCCATTACTGGGTATCTACCCAAAGGAAAAAAAGACATTTTATAAAAAAGTCATCTGTGCTCGAATGTTCACAGCAACACAATTCGCACTTGCAAATATGTGAAAACAACCCAGTGCCCATCAATACTTGAGTGGATTAATAAAATGTGGTATATGAATATCATGGAGTTCTACTCAGCCATAAAAAAAATGGTGAACTACCTCTTGTATTACCCTTGATGGAGCTGGAGCCTATCCTTCTAAGTGAAGTATCCCAAGAATGGGAAAACAAACACCACAAGTACTCACCATTAAATTGGTGCTAATTGATCAACACTTATGTGCACATATGGAAGTAACATTCATCACATGTCAGGCAGCTGGGAGGGGGCAGGGGGATGGGTAAATTCACACCTAAAAGGTGTGGTTCACACTGTCTGGGGAATGGGCATGCTTGTAGCTCTGACTTGAGTGGTGCAAAAGCAATTTATGTACCCCTGTAATATTCTGAAATTAATAAAAAAGAAAACCTAACCACAGACAACAATGCTGCTTCCAGGCAACTGTGCTTAACTTACTCAAGCTCTACTACTCTACGCTGACCTAAGAACCAAATGAAATAAGTCAAATTCTTGGCTGATTCTCTTTAACCATCCTCAGGAGACTGCAAATGCCTCTTAGTAGGAAGAGAAGGAGGTAGCCCAGGACTTTTGAGAGTGGAATATAGATTAAATAAAGAGAGGGTGGGGAGGATTCCCTGGGTAGATCTGCCTGCACCAAGTAGCAAATGAAGTCATAGGTGCCAGAACACTGTGTCCCCTCCTATTTAGGCACCAGCCACCCCACCCCAGACACACACATGACCAGATAAAAACTGGGGTACTTGAGGAAAAGCAGCAGAGTCCCCAAAGACACCCAAGGACTAAGATCATTTCCCACTCTGCCCCAAGTGTGCCTCCCTTGCCTCGGTGTCTCTCCCTGCTGTGGAGGTGCTGCAGTGCGAGTAGATCACCCCTGGTGTGTCTGACTGAGTGCTCAAGGGTCACTGCGTGAGGAAAGCAAGAGGACAGGAGATAGCGTTTCAGGTGTCCTCACTCAGCAGGTGCCTCTACCATGTGCATGTTCACATCTGCATCCCAACAACCCTAATGAGAAACTCAGGGAATGTACTGGAAATGCCAGTGACTCCACCCCACCAACACCAAACTGTCTCAGCCAGCTAAGTGTAGAAAGAGAGTAAAGAGCGTTTTAGTCCAACAGGCCTTGGCTATTTAATCTGCTCTATCACTAACAGCAGTGAGATTTGGAGCAAGTTACTTGCTTCACAATCTATAAAGTTGTGGTCAAAGTGCCTAAGTGGGAGAGTGGGAGGTCAACCAGTCAAGACCACTTTCCTAAGAGGCAACTTTGCACATTCCAGGAATGCTCCCCAGGTACAGGAAGTACACGGTCTAGGTGAAGTGAGCCTCCTTGTGGTCCCTTCTACTTCTCCCTCACCTCCCCTTATCCCCGTTCTCTCTGGACTCTCCTAATGGACCAAACATCCTCCTAATACTCATAAAAAAGGGGCCTCAACTTACAGTAGTCACTCTCCTGACCATCTACATCTCCCCCCTATACCATACACCCCCACTTCCCTCTGCCATGGCTTGTTCATGACAATCCTGATCATGTTCTTGCACCTCATCAGGATTCCTCGAATGTGCTATGCTTGAAATGGACACATCATCCAGGAACAGCTTTCAAGGAGGCTAGAAAGAATCCTTGGACTTAAAGGAAAGAGGAGAAAATGAATGTACAACTTGCAAAAGTAAACATTTAGGCTTGACTTTGCAGGATCTCTAAAAACTAACCCCAGAAGTATGGTTTTGAGTAATTGTTCTTCCCTTTCGTGCTTCCCCTTCTGTAGTTTCTTTTCCCAAAACCCTTTTCCTCAAATAGGGTCATATGAGTCACCTGGAAAGAATCAAAGGACCATACGGTGTGTAACCCCAGGGAATTCCCATTACGAGGAGGGCAGCAAGACAACCCCAGTTATAAAAAGAACTAAGGGAGTGGGGGGTGACCTATTTAGCTAGTTCAGTCCTTTCATTTTTCAAGTGAAAATGAAATGCATAGAGGGAAACTATGTAGTGACAAAGAATCTCTATGTCAGCTCCTGAATCCCAGAGCAGTTTTTCAGACATGAGTGTGAAAAGGGAAACGAAATACTGGCAAAACTGAAGCTATCACAGAGAACATGGTTTTACAAAGAATTAGCCAGTTGAACAAGGAATGGTTTTCGGTGTGCCGCATACACCTATCCGGCAAGACATGTCAGAATTAATACAGCCAGAAGGATGGCAGAAGTTGAGCAGGGAGCAAAATGAGAAAGATTTCTAGTGCCTCCTAAATGGGGGCTTCACACTCTGGTGTCATGATATGCTGGGAAGTGGTATGACTTCCCGAAGTTAAATATAACCCAGTGAAAACACAGCAGCTCCCAAACGAAAGAAATATGAGCTTCTCCTTAAGCCTCTTCCCTTCACAAGTGTATGACTCCGAGTTGATCGTCTTTATAAAAATTGCTTGTAGTTCAATACCAGCTACAAGCAAGAAACTATTCCACCAGGGAAATTCTATCTTCAAGTAATACTAACTCAAGATCTATAGAGTCTTCATACTTACTGTAATTTCCTAAAATAAACCTAAGGCTGGAAGAAAAATTTATAGGCATTTTCTGACAGATCTTGATACCAAAAGCCATCATCCATACCCAGTACCCTTCTATGTAGCCAGTGACAAGCAGGCTGCACTTAAGTGACATGTATGACCATTAATGGGTGATGGGGGGGGTGGAGTCAGAGCTGTGGAAAAATGATGGGCAAAAGGAATGCAAGGAAAGAGGAACCAACATGTTTGTAATAGTTAGTGAATGAGCAAATCTTTTTTCAGTGCTTTTTTCCTTCTATAAAGGCATAAATAACGTCAAATAGGACTGACAGAACAGGGTTGTCAAAATTGTGAGACCACACCATGGATAGAGTAGAGCTCCAGTAAGTAAAGCAATTGCCTTAAAGCAGCATTGTCGTCTGTGGGTAGGTTTCCTGAGCCTGGTGCTGTATCATTTATGGGAGGGCCAGCAGTGTCTAAGTGTCAGCCACCGGGCAGGAAGCAAGGGGCTTAGCAAGGACAAGAGCTTCACATTCTCGCATCTATTCCTTCAGCAAGTATTTATTGAGCACTGACTATATGCCAGGTACTAGGAAGACAAAGGTAAATAGGACATGGTCTACGTTCACATGGAGCTTACATTGAGTGAGGCAGATACACGCCCAAACCTCAAAACAGAATTTAGCATAATTAAGTGCTACAGTGGAGGCAAACAAGCCTGAGGAAAAGCCCCTAACCTGGCCTCGGGTGTGAGGAGGTCAAGAAAGGCTTCCCAGAGTAAAGAAAACCAGAAGCCAAGGCTAATGCCAAGGTGAAAGGCATTATGAGAAAATCTTTCCTCCTCAGCTAATGTTTTTACTTTCATTTATGGCCCAAACAAAAGGACAAAGGCGCTGATCAAAAGCCTGGTTGGCAAAAGGATGGAAACCAGCTGAGATCATATTACATGAAGTACATGCAGATTTGAGAACACATGAGGGAGAGCTTAACTCTGAGAAAGTGACAGAGGTGACGTTTAGGTTAAAGAGTGGAGACCGAGTGAAAAACACTGGCAAGAGAATTGGGGGAGGAGATGCTGACACAGTGATATTCATGGATGACCAATTTCTTCAGCTCAAACAGAATGTCACCTAGAGTCCACTGCTCAAATTGGCTCCTTTTTTCTTTCCCTAGTAAACCAGCCAACAACTGCAGAGCATTCTCAATTATCCTTCTAGAAAGCCAAAGAAAGTATTTTTTTCCCTTCAATATTTTCTTTGATGTTTCTGCCAGGTTGCCTTCTCCCTAAAAGATGGCAGAAAAAAAATACGTGTTCTCTGCTATGCAATCAGCTCTGAGAGTCAAATGAAACTTGTCCCTGTCTCCACATGCATGGGTTTCTTCAGTGCTGTATGAGGGTGGGATTGTGCTGAACTTTTTCTCAAACTCAGTACATTCACCAATGAGGATTCTGGTGCTGGATGACATGAAGGCACCGAAAGAAGCCTCACCGCACTGGACATATATATGAGATTTCCCTTCAAGTGGATCCTCTTGAGGCTGAGAAAGGACAACGTGCCAGATGAAGCTCTTCCCAACTCATTGCATGCACAGACCCAATCCCCTGGGAATGCTCTTCAGGGACAATCACAAAATCACTGACACATTCTTCTTAGTGAGGTGCTGTCTTTATCCTTCTCTGTCTTCCTGTTGCTTAGCTTTTTCCAATTTGGATGCTTTACATCACTCACAGACCTTTCTTGTAATGTTTCAGTACACTCTGATACCCTGGAAATGCTCTGCTGACCAAACCTGAGAAAAAAAATTATATGTCTCAAGTATACATTATTATAAGAATTCAACATTTTTCTTCAGAGAATTCAAAACAAAGGAAGAAAACCAAAATGAGATATGGTCAACTGTCAATCATCTAAGCTGGGTGCAGTAGCTCACGTCTGTAATCCTAGCACTCTGGGAGGCCGAGGCGGGAGGATTGCTCAAGGTCAGGAGTTCGGAAACAGCCTGAGCAAGAGCGAGACCCCGTGTCTACTAATAATAGAAAGAAATTAATTGGCTAACTACAAATATATAGAAAAAATTAGCCGGGCATAGTGGCACATGCCTGTAGTCCCAGCTACTCGGGAGGCTGAGGCAGAAGGATCACTTGAACCCAGGAGTTTGAGGTTGCTGTGAGCTAGGCTGATGCCACAGCACTCTAGCCCAGGCAATAGAGTGAGACTCTGTCTCAAAAAAAAAAAAAAAAAAACCAAACAAACAAAAAAAAACTGTCAATCATCTGTTATCACTATCCACTTTCAACTGTTAACTTTCAACTATCACTATCCACATTTTGGGGGGGAAGTATAGTATTGCTTTATTGCATATTCCATGCTTTGAAGGAGATAATAAGCAGATTCTGGAAGTTCTCTGAAAATACAGCTAAGGGTTTTTTGAAAGCTAGACTGAAATAAGACTTTAACAAAAGATGCTATTAACCCATTCTCCAAAGATCTACCAGAACATCAATTGAAGGACACCTCTTAAACTTCTGAAATCTCTTGCTCTCATGATTTTGTTTGAAATAAATGATTCCATTAAAGTTTACATACTATGAATCAAAATAAAACTACCTTATGTTTAAAATGTCAATTTATTAATAATAACCCATACTCAAATGTGGTTGTTTTTGTGGGCTTTAAGATGGAAGTGTATAAAAGCAAGTATAAGTAGTTCAAAAGTTTACTCTTTACCAGTCTGATTTTGCTTGGTGTAACATATGCTTCATTCCCACTGTCACCACCTGACCCTAATTTAGGACCTTAGTTAGACACACACTTTCCACTTTTAACTAGCAAATGGAGCAGGACTGAGCTTAGGATATAACCTGTTCATACATCTGTTTCTCTCTTTCTCTCTTTCTCTCTCTTTCAAATACACACAGACCCGCTCACCCATCACTCATCCATGTCAGGTCCATTGCTGTTTTGACCACGAGTTAGCAGTTTAGGGTCTACATGAACAGTAAAAGGACAGAGAATGTGAAAAAAAAAATCTAGAAACAGAAAACCAAATTGAGCATGGTGCCAAATGCTGCAGATACAAGGGTGAGCAAAATTAGATTATTTTACTGAAGAGGTAACCAATGACTTACGTGACTGGCCCAAAGACACAGCCAACAAGTGGCAGAACTGGCATTCAGACCTTTGAAAGGCCTAACTCCCAGGCCTGTATTCTTAACTACCATGAAGCTAGCCTCTCACACGACCACTTTCAAAGGCCCTACAATCTAATAGGTATTACTATGAAGAGATTAATAAGTACAGTAATGTGCTTTTGTTATTTTTTATAGAAGGAGCAGGGCATAGGAGAAGGAACTGGTCTGTCCCAGGTAGGAGAGGAAAGTTATTAAAGTTTCTTGGAAGACATGTTCCTCTAGCTGAGTTGTGAAAGACCAGCAGCTGTAGCAAGGCAGGGATTAAGGGAAAAGGCATTTGGTGCAAAGAGAATAACACGCAGAAAAAATAAAATAGTAATAGAGCCAGAGAATGCAAATTTCATATTTCTCAATCAAGTGAGGAAGGGTGTTGTAGAAGATGAGAATGTTGGGGCAAACATAAGTCAGACAGGAGTGGGAGAAGGGGAAAGATTGCCTGGAATGCTGAACTAAGGAGTTTTAAGAAAGAGACATGGTCAGATTGTGGTTCGTGACAATCACTCTGGGGGCAGCAAACTGGATGCCTTGAAAAGCTAGTGAGACTGGAGCAAAGGAGACCAAATAGGAGCACCAGCAACACTTTAAATGTCAGAACAGGTGGTATTAAGGCGGTAACCTAGAAGAATTCATTCTGCTATGAATCAGTAGAAGCAGGGGGAGAGAGCAGGGTAACACACACAGATTTGGGAGTCAGTAATAAATAAATGGCAATGGAGGGGAAAGTCTACCCAAAAATACCATGCATGGTGAGAAGATCAAGGACAGAACCCTGAAAAACATAAACGGTCGATGAATTGTCAGTACACAAGATGAACCAAGAGGAAATGGCAAAACAAGGAGAATCAAGAACTAATAAAAGAAAGTCTCATGAAGAAAGCAGTGAATAGTGTCAAATCCCACAAGAGGGCTGGTAAGATGGGACTGAAGAGTCCACAGAATTCGGCAATTAGATTTAATTAGATGTCAACTTTATCAGAGAAGTTTATTTAAAATGGTAGGATAATGTGCCTGACTACAGCAGATAGAAGATAGAAAGAAGAGCAGAGTTTAAGAATTTTGACTTTTAAGGAGTGTGGCTGCAAAAAAGCAGGAGAGAGATGACAGTGTACCCAACTATTTCAGGGCCTGCTGCCAGCAGGCACTCGCATATGATACACGCTGGGAATCCAGCTTTATTGCCTGAGCCTGCTCTGCTGCCTGTGGACATTCTCGAGCAGTACCCCTGCCTCTTTCCCATTTGTGTCTGGCACAGTGGTTCTGATCCAACTTTGAAGGCACCAGGCAGAACAATCAGATTCTGCCTCTTGAAACACAGATGAGGCTACAGCCAGCAATGGTAGAGGTCCCAAAGCCATTTGGGGTCTCAGAACTAGCCACTTCCAGGTATCAGACTGACTGAGATTCTGGCAGAGGATCTTGGGACTGAGGTTCCCAAGGGAAGGAAAGATTCCCAGCCCCAGAGAGAATGATCTCTCCACTTACGAACAAGAAACTCTCAGCGAGGACCAAGGGAGGCTGGCTTCGTCTTCTCAGCTGGCTCTTTAACTTTACAGCTCAGTTTCCTGGTTGACCCTAAGGAAGGCACTTTTGCCAGATTCAGAAAAGAACAGAGAGACACAGCCAAATCAACAGGAAAAACCCACAGGAAGTCTCCTGTGTCTTTGTGTGCACTTTGCCTGGTCAGGCTCATCCTTCCTACATAAGGACATGGTGGGAAAGTGGTCCCAGAGTTCATAGAGTAGCACAGAAGCCAGTGATTATAGAAAGTATGCAAAGTGGGGCAGATGATTCTACATTCCAAACACATGAAAATTGACCCTAGCACTTCAGATTTATGAACTTTTGTATGGTTAAAACTTAATGAAATATCTTCAAGTAGATCATTCTATAGTTCTTCTAGACTGTTCTTCCAAGTTAAGGATTATATTTTATTCATATCTGTAGATTCCACACTATACACTATACACACAGTACTTTACACATAATAGGTGCTCTGTAAATGCTAAAAAACTTACTTAACTCTACAAGTATTTAGTGAATACCTTCTGTATACCATGTTCTGGGGGCTAAGGAAACAGTTTTAAGACCTTACTCTCATGGAGCTTATGTTCTAGTTTGGGAAATAAACAATAAGCAAGTAAGCAAATATATAATATTTTCAAATGATGATAATATTAAGGGGAAATTAAGGAAGATTTAGGGATAGAGTGATAAAGGCTCTACTTTATATATAGTAGTCAGAGAAGGCCCCTTTGATAAGATGAACATTTGAGTAAAGGCCTGAAAAGCATACTCTTTACCTGGAAAAAGAGTATTCTAGGCAGAGGGAGTGTGCTTGGCAGGTTCACAGAACAGCAATAAAGCCAGGGTAGCTAGAGCAGAGTGAGCACAAGGAAGAGGATAGGAGGTGAGAGCACAGAAGCAGCTGGGGCTTGGAGAGGAATTATTTTGATCTTAACCTTAGATGAACTTTACCTTATTCTCAAGGAATGCAAATGAAGCTAATATTAGTCATAAACAACCTTAAAGGTAAATACACTTCCCACAGGCAACCCTATCCTGAATAAGCATGGTTATTAGATTATTTATTCTTTGGAAGATCTATCCCTTACTGTATTCCCTCCAAAAACACAATTTAAAATAAACTGGGAAAAAACATTTCTGAACTAACAGTTCAAAATATCTTTTTAAATAGTAATACTCCTGTTCTACACTAGTCAGTCCACTAAGGTATGCTTTTTTAAAGTGCTAAGGCTTATCTTCCCCATTCATGCAGGTTTCTACTTCTCATCACACACTAACGGGTCCCTCCTGACTACTGTCTGCATGAGATTAACTTCCCAAACTTCAAATTCCTCCCACCACTAAATGGATGGAGAAAAATTAATTTGGGTTTCATGGCATTCTGATTCTGGAGCAATGGGCATGAAAAATCTGCAAGTGATTCTAGTATAAGCAATGTACATAAATGCTAAGAGAATGCAGAACCCTGGAAAGAGGTTAACAGACATTTTTCACCTGAGGATGAAGGCCAGGCACAGAGAATTCTGTTACTAAAACTCCTGTGAACACAGACAGCTGTCCCTGCAATACTTGCTAATGTCAAAGTGACCAAACAGCAAGATAAAGAAGAAATAGTTTGGGTTAGAACAAGGGGAGAAGGAGGCTTAAGGATGCACAGAGGAGTATGGAACAGAGGGAGATCTGAAGAGGCAAAATACTTTGGAATTAACTGAGGGACGAATGGGAATGAGCAGAAGAATAGGCAGGAAGATAAAAGAGAAACTGATGTCATCTTGCACTCCTGCTTACCTATATGTCTGTGTCCTCCTTGACTGGACTCCCAGCATGTAGGTGGATTTTGAGTAATATTAATACATCCCCAGCACAGCGCTCACAGAGTCCTGCACATAGCCAGCGCCAGTTTTTCAAGGAACAAGAAAAAAAGGTTTACTCTCTTCCCCCTATTTCGCCATAAATCTCCCTGCTATTAAACCTGCTTCAGTAGTTTCCCTTCTTTTTCTCTCCAGTTTCTTTCATTTCGCACTGTGGTCTACAAGTCAATCCAGGAATGGGTCCTCTGTAGCATTACCAAGCTTTGGAAGCCAGAGATAAAATGGCAGGTCCGAGCGTTACCGTCTATGGCCAAAGATCGGCCACCAGACTTAAAAGCAGCCAAGAGGCTACACAGAGGTAAAACCAGAAAGAGAAAAAGATCAGAAGAGAAACAGAAAGAAGTTAACTGCAAGCCTGCTGCAGTGGTATAGCTCAGATCTGCTTGTGCCTACAAACATTCACCGTGGCATCCTTTCCTTGGGGTCCTTGGCATGACTCCTGGGACAAGGGCAGCGTGCTAGAAGGGCCCTGTCTAGGACAAAAACAAGAAAAGGTACTCATGAGGGACAGAAGGATGGAGGAAGACTCCAGGGACTGAGTGTGAAGAGGTCGGAGACGGGGTACTTAAAACTAGTCGGAGCCAGAATGTGACGATAAAAGGTGTCTGTAGGTGGCCGGGGGCTTATGAAGATGGAAGCCAAAGGTGTGGGAGGAACTGCGCGTCCTCGAAGGTCAGGCAGAAGGAGGTCTAGCCCAACAGAGAAACGGCAGGACAAAGCCACACCCATGCAGCCAGTCCACATTCGACTCCTCTGTGCCAACAACTTCTCTGAGCCAGTTCGGACCTCCGGGCCTCAACAATGTCCTCTTATAAACGCGGGTCGCGATCGCCAGAACTACAACACCCACAGTGCCCTGCGCCGGCCGAGTAACCCAGCCCCTTCCGATCCGCACTAGCCAATGGGCTTAGCCAATTTGCTCGGCCCGGTCAAGCGAAGGAAGGAGAGGGCGCTTCCGGTCCTGTGACTGGTTCAGTTGGACCGTCAGGGACTCCGAAAGTGCAGGGCTACGGCGAGACCGTAAGGCATCGGTACCACGGCTAAGTGAGGGATCTGCCATAGCAAGGGTTCCACTAATGGGACGCAAGTTCCCTCTGCTCACGGGTCGGGCTGACCCGCTCCTTTTAGGCCCCGCCTCTTCCGGGGCGAACCGCGAGCCTGGGGCACATGCGCGCTTGCCCACCTTCGCCCGGGGCGGGCCTCAGACTAGGAACCCGGGTGCGGTTACCAATCTCTTAGGCTGACCTCGGCCTGGGACGCATGCGCATTTCAAAAGGCCCGACAGCGGGGCAGGGATCCGTCGTTTCGTTTGCTACATGCACAAGGGTGTGTATTTTGGATAATAAGTATTTTGGGCGATGCCTTCCTTTTATATTTTTATTTTTATTTTTGTTGTTTAACTTAAGGATGCAGCAAAGAAGTGTTATTCAAAGAGTCCTAAAGCCGAGGGTGAAGTTTGGACTCTGTAACGAACCAGCTATGGGATCTTAGGCAAGTCACTTAGACATGGGGCACCAGCGTCCTCATCTCTGAAACCATGACACTTGGGGCGTAGACTGCCTTCTATCCCTGCTGGGAAGACTGTGTTTAAATGGTACTGCTGGTGCCCAAAGCCCTCCAGGTCCCTGTGTGCAGCAGTGGGCGTTGGTCCAGCATTGAATGATGTGAGAGCAGGGAGGGTATTTCTGCGGTCAGCTGGAAGGAGAGGTGGGGAAGGAGAAGCTTCTTTACTTTGTTCCTGGAGCCCACATCTCGTCAGTCAGCAATTCCTGATGATTCTCTACCTACATATCTTCCTACTTTTCTCCATCCCCACTGCCATTCACAAATGACCATCATCTCTCACTTAAATGATTTCCTTGTCTCCAGTCCCCTCCCAATCCCCTACGGATCATTCTTAGAGGCAAATTTTATCATTAAAACACTTCATGGCTTCTCTTTGCCCCCAGAATAAAATCCAAACACCTTAACAAGGCTGTCATCTCCTGACTTCTTCCTAGTCCTGCAACCTCCCTCCATTCCCTCTGTGTTCCAGTCGTCTTCACATACTATCAGTTCCTTTAGCAAACCAGGCTGCCTCTCACTTTGGGGGCTTTTTGTATATAGAAACAATTTAATGAATATTCTGAACTCTGCAAAGACAATCTTGAGGAGGTTTTAGCCAGTGCCTTCAACCATACTCTGAATTCTCCCCTTCCAACCCTAACAGATTCTGTAGTTTCCTTTTCACTTAGTTATTAGAAGTCCAGTCTAGTGTAGTCCCCTTAGAAACTTCAATCTCACATCAAGTTTTACACCCCTTCCTTCCTCTCAGCACCAGCCTGACTTCAGCAGTGGAACTTGGTTTGGGGAAGTGGTATATTCTGACTTTCAGTAGATGTCTCCCTTCCCCTAAAATATTTATTGTGTTAGGACCTGGAGGAAGAATTAAAGAGGGATGAAGAGTGAGGTCAAAACGTCCTTTTGTCTACCTGGGCATGTAGTTGCAATTGTCTGTTGCTTATGTCTGTCTCTCAGGTGAAGGCTGACTGGTCATGGATACTCTCCATTTGAAAGGTGCCCAAATGCTAGTTCTTATGGGCACATGGGTTAGTTTCCTGGTAGCTCTCACCAGTGCACAGTCTCCTCATGGGAAATCTGCTCCAGCTTAACTGCTTCCCACAACCGCTCAGTCTCTGCCCTTGGCAGTATAACTATGCTCCCCAGCTTGGCTGCCAGCTCTCTTGGAAGAAGAACCAGCAAGATGGTCCACACCTTTGAGTTCCACACTGTTCATTTAACTCACGTGAAATTCACACTGACTCCCCTACTGTTCATTTGACTCACATCCTTTGTTAAATCAAATGGTAAGAGTGACAGCCCTTCCCCTGTCACCTTTCTCTCCCTGCTCCAGTGAGAACAGACCAACAAGCCCATCAGCATATATCCAACCAGAGATTGAGATGTCAGTCACTCCTTGCTAGCCTACCAATTTCTATGAGTGTTTCTCTTGCAGACCCCTCACTTGGAGGAGATGAGGACAAAAGGCACAACACTTGATTCCTTGGCTGGGGACACAGGACTCCATCAATGCCCTTTCTCTTCACCTCCATACCACATTAAATTTATATCTAGGGAAGGTTGAGGATGGAGTACTGCAGTATGGTTTAGGGTAGCAGAATTGACTTTCCACCTGTTAATGGCACCTCTTGAATGTTAGTGCAGAACAGTTCACCAGGTGGCCTTGGATCAACCTAGTTCTCCCCCTTTTCTTGCTTGTAGTTCTCAAGAATAACTGTAGAATATTCTGGGAATACAATATCCTGAGGTAGGAAGGATATTATACAGCCCATGCTTTGTTCCTCTCTCCCCTGGAAGCAGGATATCCATCAGAGCTTTGCCCAGTGAGTCACATTGCCACTGAAAGTGCCACAGGGTGGGCTGTTTTGGGGGGCCCAAGTGGAACACATGCAGAGAAGAAATCCATCCACCCTGCACAGCTTTCTCAAGCCTTGGGGACCAGATAACAATGGATCCAAGATTTCTATTATCCCTTGCTGCCTCCTTGTAAGTAATACACGTCACATAACTTGTTGCATGTGAGTGTGTTCTGCCTCATCCAACATCGGTAGCACTTCAGTCCAGGATGTGGTGGGCGGAAGTGTTTGGACTCCTATTCCTGGTGGTTGGCATAGTGATGATCTCTGCTATCCTCCATACAGTGGAAGTCCTCCCTTGGGATTGGTTATTAGTGGACCTGCTTCACAAAATTGGTCCTGTGAGCAGGGTCTGGTCTGACAGAGCCATGGCTTTCTGGTGAAGTATAATGGTGATAACCCACCCACCCACCCCCATCCCCCAGTGCAGACACATCAGCCTGGGCTTGCAGGGGCTGGATAAGTTACAAGGAAGGAAAGAAGGGTGGTAAGGGGAACATAGTCTCCCCTACTCTCCTGCAGAGGTGAGTGAGCTGGCTACACGGACTGAGACAAAGAGAACGGAATGTAGAAACACATGATTGCTCATTCCTGGACCAGATAGCTGGGAAAAGGGTACTCAGATGGCCCCTGAAGCACCTGAGAGGGAATGGGAAAAAGGTTCTCAGTCCCTGGGATATCAGAGAGGAAACCAGCCCATGCAATATGGGCCTACACAGATGGGGAGACTCACTATCTAAAGGACAGATATGGAGGAAGGCCGGGGAAATCTTACATAGTGTGGTTGGCATGTTTGTTTGTTAAAGGGACACTGCAGACCCAAATGTCTCAGGCTGAATGGCACAGTTAGAAATGGAGCCAAAGCTTCTGGGTCCCCACTGAAGTCCAATGGCCCTATATATACCTGTTAAGATAAAAAGAGAAAGGAAGGGAATTCAGACCTTTCTGGGGTTCTTAGACGCTGGCACCTACATCACAATATTTATGGGTCCCCTTAGAGGAAAGCAATTAAACTAATGACATCTGGAGATTTGAGGATGAACATGGTAACATATGGTGCTTATTTGCTTATGGTGCTTATCTGCTTGTGGGTAGAGTTCTTTGGCCATTTCAGGTGCCAGTGACTGTTTCCCATCACTGAGTGCAATTATAGGCATTGATATTTGGGCTACATGTGGAACAGAACACTGCTGCCTGAGTGGGGATGTCCCTTCACAACCAAGAATTCAAGCCATAGAAGTGGAGCATATCCACTCCTGCCCACCACCTAAGCTACCCAAGACCCACCAGGCTGTTGAACAAAAGCAGTACTGCATACTAAATGGAGAACATGACATTACTTGGTTAATTCAAAACTTTCTACAGATAAAAATGTTGTAACCTACCCTGTCACAATGTAACTGCCCCATTTGGCTGGTCAAAAAGGTCTCTGGGGCATAGAGACTAATAATGGACTATCTCAGGCTGAATGCCAAGGCCACCTGGGCTGGAAGCCAAAAAGCATCCCAGATGAAGTCAAACAAAAATGTTTAACCCTAGCAGCACTCACTAATAAAATGGAGGCCCCATAGCTGGTAGGCCTTTCTGGCTACTGGAGACAGTCTGTACCTCGCTTGAATGCTCTTGGGGCCTCCTTAGTCAAAACGACCAACAAAGCTGCCAACTTTAAATGGCACCCTTTGCAATAGCAGGCCTTGAAACCCATTCAACAAGTTGTGACCCAGACACTGCCTTTAAAACCTTTAAAGCCTGATAGAGTTAGAGGTGTCCACAACCCCCATGTCGGCTAATTGGGAGTCTGTGGTAACAGAAAACTGCCACTAGGGTACACCGGCCTCTTAGTTTAGACACATAAGTTGCCTGAGGCAGCCACCAGATATGTCTCTTCTGAATGTCAACTCCTTACTTGCTACTGGGACTGAGCATCTTATGGCCAGGAAGCCACATGAGACATTGCAACATGAATTGCCCATTCTCACTTGGGCACCCACAAACCCCACCAATAAAATTGGATAGGCTTGCCAGACAACAATTACCAAATGGAAATGATACGTTCAAGGTTGAGCCCAGCCAGGATCCCAAGGAACCAGTTGGCTCCGTAAACAAATGGCTGGCTTGTCAGAAGGGACCAAGCAACCCATAGGGGGTGCTTTGGCTCCTCCTGTGGCTACCTGGACCCAAAACTCAGAGACGTGCCTACTGATGGTATGGCAGGGTTTCCTGATGGCTCTGCAAAACAACAAGCAGATGGGTCCACCGGGCTGTGGCTGCCATCCAGTCATGGGAATGGCCATCTTTAGACTGAGATTAAACATGAACGTTCTACCCATGGGGCCAAACTACCTGCAATAGTAAATACCATCCAGCCCACCTCTCCCACCATATCTTGCTACGTTTTCACCAACTCATGGGTCATTGCTGACAACCTAGCCATCTGGCCAGGAGAATGGCAACTAAGTGACTGAACTATTAATGGACCTCTTGGGGGTTTTTTAATATAATTTTTAATTTTATTTATTTTTTTGTGAAGAACTATTACTTTTTCTTTTTATTTCAAAGTATTATGGGGGTACAAATGTTTTGGTTACATAAATTGCCTTTGTACCACCCAAGTCAGAGCTACAAGCATGCCCATCTCCCAGATAGTGTGCACTGCACCTATTAGGTGTGAATTTACCCATCCCCTCCTGCCCCCTCCCGCCTGCCCTTAATGGACCTCTTACATGGGGTCTAGGACTATGGCAACAGCTTGCTGCTGGGAAGAGACAAATATATATCATTCATGTGGATGCTGGGACTATCATAGCCCTCCTTGAGAAGAACTTGTCATGTTTTTGGATACCTCACAGGGCCTTATTCTGACCAAGGAACATCCTTCACTGCACAAGCAACATGATGGGCACACTCTCACGGAATACAACGGACTTTCCTTGCACTCTGTCATCCATAGGGCAATGGAGCAGCAGGGGTGGGAGGCAGAACCAAGGAGTACCAGGGTGTATGGTCTCCGATCTATCCAGTCAGGTGGGTGGCGTTATCAGACATGTAAAGTTTGTACGGGGCATGACCTCCCTTCATGGGCTGGACAACTAAGGCTGAAAGGTATGGGTCACCCAACAAGGGCAGTGGGTGCCCACAGAGGTAGTAACCTGGGGTCTGGGGCAGACAGACTGGGCCACTACACCACCTCATCCCAACCCCCTTACCCAATACACAGGGAGCACCTGGGACCCCAGGAGGAGTGGGGGGAAGGGGCAGTAACCTGTCCATCTGCTTTTCCATGACGACATGGCAGCAGAGGCCTGGAATCATCACACTTCCATTAGGCTCTCCCAAGCTGTGACCACTGCAGGTAACGTGATGAAGTGCTGGATCTGCCATCCTGTACCTTGTTCTGTCACAAACTATAGAGATCTCTGATCGTGCAAGTGGTAAACTACACCAGCATTCCTAACACCACAGTGTATACCAACAGAACCTGAGCCCTGGCCTGCCAATTGAGGCTCTGGCACTTGACACTTGGGAGGGAGCTAGAGGTGCCCTATTTTAACTTAACTGACTCTGGCAAAGTGTCACAACCATAACTAACAAAACATTGGTGGGCTGCTGCTTTGACGCAGCACAGTCTTTGACTACTTGGACCAGAAGTGTCCTGGCAGCAACGACTAAACAAGGACTGGATGAATGCTAGGAACAATATTGTACGAGGAAAACTGAGCTCATGCAACTGTGCGATTATTGAGGCCTGGCTGGTGAATGCCTCCATGCCTGCGAACAGGTCACTGAGCAATCAAACGAGGGAGGGGTGCTGTGTGCACATGAGGGCAATGTCTTTCTTTGAGGACATTTGGGGGTGACCTGAATATGGGATGGGCAATGTCATGCCTGAAAGCTGATGGATGATGGGGTTCTACACATCGGGTGGCTGGGGTTGCCCCTGGATACCACCCCTGGGAGTGAGGTACACCACTGTGCCAGCAGCCTAAAGCTGTGCCCCAGGCTTACTAGGGCTCTGCCAGGAGGAGTAACTGACTCTGGGTTTATGTCCCTTATGAAAGCTTTGACCCATACATAGGAATCAGTGCTCAAAAAAAAAAAGTTATAAGAACCCTGTCTCTGATCATAGAAAATATTGCTTCCTCCACTGCCACTGCCTTGGCAGCCCAGCAGACATTCCTCAGTGCCCACGAGAAAGAAGGTTGTTTTAGACAACAGAATTGCTCTGGAATTCCTTTCAGCCCAGTCAGAAGGAATATATGCCATTGCCGACACTTCTTGCTGTTCTTGGACTAACACCTCAGGCATTGCAGAGACACGGGTCGAGGAGATCCGGAAGCAAGCCCACTGGCTGCAGGCAGCAGCACATCTGAAGGATCCTTCTTTGGCCTCATTAGTAAATACTTATGTAGATCACTGGGACCCTGGGCAGGTCACTGCTTCAGTGAGGTCTGGCCATCCTGCTAAGGTTATAGTCCTCCTGGGCCTAATGAAATGTATCCTGGCTATGACTCAATGATGTTGCCCTGATACTGTGTCAGTCAAGGTGTCACATGACCTGACAACCTGTCTACCTCCAGATCTGAGGAGGTCAGTGGACATGTGAAATGCACTAACTTTGCTAAGAGGGATATCTGGGTTGTGGGTGGAGTATAGGACAATTCTCGTCCCTTTCTTGCTTGTAGCTCTCAAGAATAACCGTAGAGTATGCTGGGAATGCAATATCCCAAGATAGGAAGGAACTGCCTAAAACAACCCTGGCCTCGTGCCCATCCCTCTAAGGGAATGTAACATCTTGAGCTAGGAAGGAGCTGCCCACGACAGCCCAGGCTTTGTTCCTCTCTCTCCTGGAAGCAGGATGTCCTTCAAAGCTCTGCCCAGTGAGTTGCATGACTCCTAAGGTATATAACCCATGGTGGGTTGCCTTTTGGGGTCCCTCAGCTGTGGTGCAAACGGGGCACATGCAGTCAAGAAGTCCATCCAGCTGGATGTGGTGGTTCACACCTGTAATCTTAGCACTTTGGGAGGTGGAGGCAGGAGGATCACTTGAGGCCAGGAGTTCAAGACCAACCTGAGCAACATAGCGAGACCTCATCTCTACAAAAAAAATAAGAAAAATTAGCCAGACATGGAGGTGCAAGCCTGTAGTCCCTGCTACTCAGGAGGCTGAGGTAGGAGGACCGCTTGAGCCCAGGAGTTTGAAGCTACAGTGAGCTATGACAGCACCACTGCACTCCAGCCTGGGCAACAGAACAATTCTGTCCCAAAAAAAAAAAGTCTATCCTCCCCAGGCAGCTTTCTTGGACCTTGAGGGACCAGCTCACAATAGATCCTAGCCTTCTTTTGTTCCTTGATGCCTAGCTATAAGAAATAAACCTGCTTCACATAGCTTGTTACATGTGTGTTTTGTCTCACTGGACTCGGGCAATGGTAGGTAACACTGCAACCCAGGATGCAGTGGGTGGAAGTATTTGGACTCCCATTCCTGGTGGTTGGCATAGTGATGATCTCTGCTGTCCTCCAGGTGTGAGAGGCTTCCTTTGGGATTGGTTATTAGTGAACTTGCTTCACAGCAAGATGCATGTTCCTGTCTGTCCTCAGTTTGAAATCTTAATTGACAATTCCAGGGCACCAAAATGGTCCTACTTGACATCCTGCTACACAAATGCTGTCACCTTTGCCCAGTACGCTTGTCACTCACCTCAGCCCCTTCTCTTTTTTCCCATCTTCCTGCGACTGACTGCTCGTCATCCTTTAGGTCTCAGAATAGACATCACCCCTGCCAGGAGGGAGTCTGACATTGCCAAGCCTACGTAAGACAGGAGGCTGATCGATTACCTCCAACACTCCTGTGGCTCCCCCATCCTACCCTCTCCAGCTATGTGTCAAGTGACTCTTGATAGTTGGTTCTCTCCCACTAGACTGGCTCCATGAGGGCTGAGACAGGGTGAGCCAGTTTTGTCCTTCTTTGTGCCCAAAATTTCTCACACACATAGAGCACTTGATATTTGTTGACTGAATATGTGAACGAATGATTTGTGTAGTTTTGCGGGAAGAGGGAGCTTCTATGTGGTTTGGAAAACCCTAGAGAGTCCTGTTGATACGCCACCATCCCCACTGCCCCACAGCCCTGAGAACTACTGCTCTCTGTTCCTGCTTCACATATCAGATTATGTTTGCAGAAAAATCTTAAAGTGCTGTCTTAGAATCTACACTTTTATAAATCAGTTTTATTTGCTCAACCTACCAAAGAGGAAACTATGAGACAGTCAAGGATGGGGTATTACCTTAAACTCTGCTCCATTCCCCACTTGATTCAAAGCCTGGCTCGGCCCGTAGGAGCTCCGTTCCCACCACTTGACTATAATGGAAGGGAAATCATGGCTGCTTCTACTACTGCACCACAGCCTCCTTCACTCGTTTGTTCAACAAGCTACCATTAACTGGAACCTAGAAGGGCTGATGGGGACTTTAATGTGTGTCCAGCTGGGGCCCAGGCTAATGGAATCATGATGAGGGATGAACAACTTCCCCAAAGAAAGCATATTCCTACACTCAGACACTAAGGCAGAGTTCTCAGGAGCGAGGGCCATTCCTTGCTTCTCCCCTGCCCCTTCCTCTCCACACCCCACAGTGGATCACAAAGGAAAGGTCATGCCCCAGAAAAATACTCCTTGGCCTTCAGAGCCCTGGGATGAAAAAGGGTGTTATCCCAGGAAGCAGCTCAAGACATAAGATTCTCTCCATACCCCTCATCCTGGATTGTCTATTCTGTCCTTTAAAATAAGGCAGCATTTTTGTATGAAGAACCAAGCTCCTGGATTAACTAAAACATTAACTTACACAGAATATCACACTCATCTGTTCACCCAACAAATAGATATTGAGCGCTATTTATATGCTAGTTTCTGAGGATACTAAAGACACAATTCCTGCTCTCAAGTTGACAACCAACTAGTGAGGGGGGAAAAAACCAGTTTCTGAACTAAGCACTATGGCCTGGACATGATAGGGGTCAGGAAAAGCTTCCCAAGGACAGTAACACCAGTCTAGTCCTAATGTAGGGTTGACCAAGCAGAGAAGGGGAGAGGAGGGATGCAGAACTGCAGGCAGAGTGAACATCAGGTACAGAAGCCAGGAGATAATGTCAACCCTTGCTGGGCACCCATCCTGGGCTGGACATTACTCTAAAAACTCAACAACAACCCTTTGAAATAGGTACTATAGCCCCTTTCATATGTGAGGAAACTGAGGCATAGGGAAGTTAAGTAACTATGTTGAACAAGGTCACATTTTTCTTAATAAGTGAGGAAGCCAAGACTCACCCCAGGAAGTCTGAGTCCAGAGTTGCTACTCTTCACCACTTTGCTACTGGGAACTTGTAGTTGATGTAAGTTGTCTTTTGCAAACGAATATAAAAAACACATGGGAGAGCAGGGCTAGGCAGGTAGACAGAAAAGGATATCGTGAATGTAGACTTTATATGCTACATGGTGGCATTTGGACTTTGTCTTAAAGGCAACGGGGACCCGAATGATGGATTCTGAGGAGTCAAGTGGTCTGATTTATTTGTGTATATTTATCTGTTAACACTGAGTAAGACAGATAAGGGAATAAGACTACTAGAGGTAAGAGCAGTTGGTAAACTACTGCAGTGATTCAGGCAAGGACTGATGAGGACCAGGAATTGGAAGCTTGAGCTGAGGTAGAAGCAATGAGGGTAAGGAGGAGGGGATGGATTCTAGGGCTATTTCAGAAGTGGAATTGACAGGACACTGCAACTGAGTCAGTGGGAGCTGGGAAGAAGGAGCAGTCTAGCATGACTCCCAGCTTCTTTGTTTTGAAGAGAGGGTATGTTTGAGGCTCCAGTGAGCTACGATGACCCCACTGCACTCTAGCTCAGGCAACAGAGTGAGATCCTGTTAGGGTATGGAGGAAAAGCAGATTTGAATAGGAAGATCATGAGGATGGGTTTGGTGTGATGGGTTACAGATGACCTGTGTGACAGTTAAAGGTTCAACTAGGCAAGGCAATGGCAAGTTAGATTTCTATTTCTAAGTCTGAAGTTAGGAAAGAAATCTGAGTAGAGATGCATACTGGAGAGCCATTGGCACATAGGTTGTTGCCTAAAACATGAGAATAGATGAGATAATCCAGAGAAGATCGCAGAGAAGATAAAAAGGATGGACTCTGGGGAAACAGCAAACACACAGAAGGGCAACTGGATGCAGAGGGTCCCTGGAGGGGAAGCCGAGGTAGGAGGACATCGTGCAGGCATGACACCACTAGTGCTGAGGGGAGGAAAGGGTTTCAAGAAGGAGGAATTGGTCAATTCTGACAAGTCAAGGTAAAATTTGAAAAGTGCTCATATATTTGGGATGAAGTTGTTGTTGGCCCTGAGTGGCTGGCGGGATGGAAGCAAGATCAAAGTGGGTTTCAGACAAGCGGGAGGGAAGGATGGAGACAGTACTTTTCAAAAAGCTTGGCTCTGGTGGAAAAGGAGAGAGAACACAGGATCCAGGGAGTTGTTTGGGTTTTTGTGGTTTTTGTTCTGTTTTGTTTTGTTTTTAGGTAAGAGACACTTAGCTTGATGTATTGCTTTCCTATTGCTGCTGTAACAAATTACTACAAACTTAGTGATTTAACACAAATTTACTACCTTATGGTTCTGGAGACCAGAGGTCCTAAAATGGGTTGGCAGGCTGCATTCTTTTTGAAGGCTCTAGGGAAGAATCTATTTCCTTGCCTTTTCTAGCTTCTAGAGTTTTCCTATATTCCTTGGCTTGCATCCCAAAGCCAGCAGTTTACCATCTTCCAATCTCTCCCTTGTTCTCTCTCTTTTCTCTTTTCCTCCCTCCCTCTCTCTGCTGCTGTTGTCACATTGCTTTCTGTCTGAACTTATTAGAATTCTTGTGATTCCATTGGGCCCACCCAGATAATCCAAGATAATTTTCCCATTTCAAGATCCTTAACTTAATTATATCTGCAAAGTCCCTTTTATCATGTTAGGTAACATGTCCGTAGGTTTTAGGATTAGGACATGGATATCTTTGGGAGGCTGTTACTTAACCAACCACATATGGTATCTGCCTGGTACATAGTAAGTGCTCAAAAATATTATTACAATAATAATATTAATATTTCTATGCTGAGGAGAAAGAGCCGGCAGAAAGAAAGACATTACAAACATAGGAGAGAGAGAGAAAGAAATAGAAGAGAGATCTGAAAGAGAGAAAGGGATTGGGCCCAGAACACAGCTGGGGAGAAGACGACTCTGGTCCCTGGACATTAAGTGAGATAATGTACACGTTGCTAGCAATCATCTTGGAATGTAAAATTCACTACATATTTGTTTGCCTGCCTTATTCCTCAAGTGTCCCCACGCTAGTGAAGGATCAGGGTATCATCCTGCCTCAGCCTGACAACCCTACCATATACTATCAGGTAAGCTCCCCAAAATTTCACCTCTGATTTATTATCATCTCTCCCAGAGCTCCTGGCTCAGTGTCTTTTGCAAAATAGATGCTCAATAAATGTTTTGGGATGAATAAATAAATGAATTAATGAAAGAACAAATGAACAACCTTCATAGGCTGGGAGAACACTGATTTGGGGCAGAACGTAGCAGCTTCTGACAGTGAAGACTTCTTGCAGAAGACTTCCTGTTTTAGCAGGGTAGAAAGAGAGAGCTTAAGGAACAGGAAGGCAGGTGTCCCAGGTGGGAGGAATTCTTCAGAAAGGTGAAAAAAAAAAGACCAGAATGTAAAGAGATATGTGGGGGTCAAGTTTTCCCTCCCGAGTGAAATTGATTGGTAATTAGCAAAGGGCATTACAAGCCACTAAGAATGAGTTTGCACTGATAAAAGATAAAATGGTGATAGTTAATGATACTGTACTCTATTCTGGAAATTTGCTTAGAGAGTAAATTTAGGTGCTTTCACCACTAAAAGAGAAAAGTAAGTGAGGAAGTGAATATGTTAATTTGCTTGACTGTAGTAATCATTTCACTACATACATGTAAATGATATATTGTATACCTTAAATATGTATAATTTTTATTTTAAAAAATAGAAATTAGAAAACAACTAATTACTCTAGGTTTTGGAGAGATATGCAAACAGCACTACAATAGAAAAAGCACTAGAATAAAAAGAGCACTGCATTGGAATCTTTTAAAAATTCTGTTATAATTAAATGCCTGATTCTAGAACTAATTTCTGCATGACCTTGAACAAATTACTCAATCTCATTGAGCCTCAGTTACCTGAGAGGGGTAAAGTGAGCAGATGCAGGTGAAGCACTTAGCCCAGTAGCTGGTGTAAAGAAAGAAATAATGCAATAAATTATTGCTATTACTGTCTCTCAGGGCTGTTGTTATAAATAACATGTCAAGCACCTAGGATAGCATTTTAATGGAGGCTCAGTAAATAAACTTTAATCTCCTCTTTTCCACATTAGATATGTAAACCAAATGCTCTTGGGACATGAGAGACACTAGGAGCTGGGAGGCTCTTGAGACTCTGTTGCTGTCATCTGGGTGAGAAGACTCGGGGCCTGGCTCAGCATCCATGGAGGACCCAGGTGTTTGGGATTTAAGCGGTCAGTACATGACACCTCCCTTTTCTCCACCTGATTATATAACAGGTCTCTTTTCCTCACCCAAATTCTAAACCAGTAGAGACAGAGAAATGAAGCAGATGGTAAAACTCTATAACTGATAAAGACCGTGTCGGAAGACATGGCTTAGATATGTGCAGCCACAGTGGGCTTCCTAACAGGGAAGTTCAGGGTTATTCTGACTCACCACTCCGCCATCATTATTGATGGAGAGCTACGGGCCTCCCTCTCGTGGGGCCATGCCCTGTGTAACTTTCAGAAAGGGGAGGTACCAGTGGGTGTTCTGCACCCTGGGGGGAAAGCATGAATGCCAGAGCAAAGGGAGGCGAGGAGTGTCAGTCTAATAGGTTTTTGTGCCCCAAGAAAGAAAACACCAAGAATGTGGGGGACGTGCTCCCCCAATGCCATGTTCTATTTCTTTTTTCTATTTAAGCTTCCAGATACAACAATCCAGGTCATCTAGAGATGCTGGCCCTTGCCAGTGGCAAACTCTTCCTTGATGGGGTGGGGGGTGAGCTGGTGGAGTCTGCCCTGCAGATACTGAGGGAGCTCCAGCTGCCTGGCACTCCAGTGTGACTCAGTTTTTGGGCCCTGCCTCTTTAGAAATAGATGAAGTACAATGCAACTTTGATGTCTTTGGCATCTGGTTCAGAGCATGGTGAGCTGCTTGGCCATTTCCTACAGTCAGAAATCTAACCTGGAAACATAAAAGAAATCACGAGGTCCAGAGCTCACCAAAGATTCCTCAGTACCAGTTGTAAAAGCCAGAACTCCCCGTCTAAAGTGAGTTAGGGGCAACCAGTCAAACCACAGCCTCGTGTGAAGCACTGAACTAAGGAATGAGAGAGGACACAGGAAAGGAGGAATTGAGAAGCTCAGTCTGGTTGGAGAGATGAAATCCAGAGGCCTGAAACAAGGAGCCATAAAGGACACAGAGGAAACTGCTGAGTATACAGTTTCTTTTGGGGGGAAGGAAAGTACTCTAAAATCAGATTGCAGTGATGTTTGAACAACCTCTTGGATATACTGAAAACACTGAATTGTACACTATAAATGGGTGAATGTGAATCATTTATGTGAATTATATATCTCAATAAAGATATTATGAAAAGAAGACACAGACATCGTGTTTTAGTGGATTAGGAAACAAGAGACTAGAATCCCAGTCCCTATTGTGCCAATAACTGTGGGATTTTGGCCACTTCCCTTCTTTATGCCGTAGTTTCCTCATCTGTTAGGTGAAGGTGCTGGACTAGATGACCTCTAAGGTTCCCGTATTAGTGTCCTGGGGCTGCCGTAACAGATAACCACAAACTTGGTGGTTTAAAACAACAGAAATTCATTCTTTCACAGTTCTGGAGGCCAGAAGTCTGAGATCAAGGTGTCAATACCAGGCTCCCTCCAGAGGCTCCCCTGGAGAATCCACCCCTTGTCTCTTCAGTTTTCGGTGACTGTTGTCATCGCTTGGCTTGTGGCCATGTCTGTCTCTGCTCTGTCTTCACAACAACTTCTCTGTGTGTCTGTCTCTCTCAAAATTCCCTCCTCCTCTCTCTTAGAAGGATACATGTGACTGTATTTAGGACCCACCTGGATGATCTAGAATAAACTCTCAAGATCCTTAACTTAATCTCATCTTTTGCCATGTAAGGTAATATTCATGTGTTCCAGGGAATTGATATAGATAACTTGGAATGGGGGTGGGGAGCAATTCATCTACAGATCTTTGCGAGTTTATAGGAGAATGAGGAGAACTGAATTGAAAAAATTGAACTGCCCTGTCTTTTCCAGACACCTCTTCTCTTCACTACTCTTCCATTCTAGTTATCCCAGCTCTTCTTTAAAATAATGTATACTTGAATGGAATTTTATGGTTTGAAAAGTTATTATGCATTTATCAGCTCATTTTGGTCCCATAAAAACCTGTAAGTTTGGTATTCTTACTGTAAGTCCATGTCTAATGAGTAAATGGAGGCCCAGAGAGATTGAGTGACCTAACCAAAGGTACTAGCACTGAAAGTACTAGTGCCAGACTCTAACCTGGCATTCCAAATCCTGTGGCTCCCACTCTGCTGTCACCTGTCTGAATATCATGGAATATAAGGAATCAAAGGATTCTACACCAGGATGGAGCAGATGCACTTGGATAGGTTCACTTCTCCCTATTCCTCCTGCTAAGCACAGATAAAAACCCTGGGTATTGTGTACTAAAAATAAATAAATAAATAAATAAGATGACTTGGAAAGGTGGGGACAAGAAGCCAGGCCAATTAGGGACTTTGGAACCCAAAAATCAAAATGGCAGTGAGTTCATGGCTTTTCTTTTTGCCTCACATATCCTGGACTAGGTGCCAGGGAAGCATCCCAGAAATGCCAATGGGCACAGATAAAGTGTCAAGAAAAGCCTGCTTGATTTCTCTAGCCAAAGCACTAGGGAAAAGGCAATCCAGCAAGACAGGACACTTTTAGACAATAACTGCCATACTCCAGCCAAACACCATGAAAAAAACCCACAGCCCCACTCCCACCCTATTAGCAAATGCCAATGGGGAGCCTAGACTTCCACCTTTACCCAGGTGTAAGGAGGTACCCCTCCCCCTGCCCCACCTCTTACCCTGGTGTCATCAGAGAAGACTGAATGGGAGGCCTTGGACTTTGATCCTGTCCGGAAGTAAGGAGCTCACTATCTAGGGGTAACAAGGTACTCTCCAACCCTGCCAGGGCAGAGTCAGAAGAGCCACCCAGGGAGTCTGGAATCATGCATCCATCCTGCAATGAGGAAGCCCCTTTCTCTCTCCCCCTGGTTGTCAAAGAAGGATGAGTGGAGAACCTGGACCTTCCCCTCCACCTGGCATTAGCAAGGTGACACCCCCTCACCCAACTGGCATGGTGTCAGACAAAGCCTGCTGAAACAGAAGATTTAAATAAGATCCAGAGTCTCATAACACCCAAAATGTCCAGTATGCAAAAAAAGAATCACATATCATACCAGGAACCAGGAAAATCTCAACTAGAATGAAAAAAAGACAATCAACAGATCGCAGCACTGAGATGACACAGATACTGGAATTATCTGACAGGGATGTTACAGAATCATGAGAATGTCTGAATGAGCAATTATGAATATGTTTGACATGAAAAAATAGAAAATCTTACTAAATAGAAGCTATAAAGAGAACCAAATGGAAATTTTAGAACTGAAAAATGTAACTATCAAAATTAAAAACTCAGTGGATGGCTCAACAGGAGAATGGAGGGGACAGAGCAAAGAATCGGTGAACTTTAGAATGGAACAAGGGAAATGACCCAAGCTGAATAACTGTGCATTGGGTAAATACAATAGACTTGCCTCTTCCAAATTATGTTTGACAGCTGAAGCAAAACATTGTCTGAATCTGGATCCCAATGTATATGAAGGAAATTTTTTAAAATATTATATAATAAAGGGGGAGGGTAAAGGGACTTGAAGGAGATGGTAAGGTTTCTACATTTGTCTCAAACTGTTAGAATACAGACACCAGCAGAACTTTGTGCTGCTGGGATGGTTCTGTACCTTGATTGCGGTGGCAGTGACAAGAATCCACAGGTATAGGCTGGGCACAGTGGCTCACGCCTGTAATCCTAGCACTCTGGGAGGCCAAGGTGGGAGAATCACTTGAGGCCAGGAGTTCGACACCAGCCTGAGCAATCATGAGACCTCATCTCTACAAAACAAATAAGAAAAAAAGTACCTGGGTATGGTGGTGTGCGCCTGTAGTCTCAGCTACTCGGGAGGCTGAGGCAGGAGAATCACTTGAGCCTAGATGTTTGAGGTTGCAGTGAGCTATGATGATGCCACTGCACTCTACCCTAGGCAATGCAGTGAGATTCTGTCTCAAAAAAAAAACAACCTAAGAATCTGCAGGCATGATAAAACAGCATAGACTATACACACACCTCGTACCAATGCCAATTTACTGGTTTTGATTTTGTACAATAGTTACAGGATGTTACCATTGGGCAACATTAGGGGAAGGGTACACAGAACCTCTTTTTACTATCTCTGCAACTTACTATATATCTAAATTTATTTGAAAATTAAAAGTTTTAAAAAGATGATTGAAGGAGCATTTTCACAGGCAATAAGGGCACTCCCTTTTCAATCTGGGGGCCATCCGTGAAGGGAGGCAGTGCTCAAAGGCAGACATTTCTGGCCTGGAACCTCTGGCTCAGACCCTAGACTCACCTTCAAGTGACATCACAAAGCCTCAGAAGCCCCACCCACCACCCAGAAGTGCTGCCAACGAAACTGTCAGCTGAGGACGGTGTTTGTACTGCAAGCAGCTGTTCAATCCTGCTGAGCAAACCTCTCTGCCTTCTCCATTACGTCCAAAGGAAAATGGCCCCATGTGAGGAACAGGATCAGCAGATACATGACACAGCGCCACACCCACTCCTCGGATGTTACAAAGAGCAAGCCCAATTTCTCAGTGTTTTCTTGGTCGTGTGGGCAGTCTGCTTACACCACACATCTACCTTGGCTGTCTCTGAGAAACCTATATCTTGCCTACAACTTCCAGCCTTCTTATGGGACAAGGGTACTCATTAGTGTATCACTGCAGTATCGGATCCTACTTACCTAATAAAAGTTCTCTTCTTCTTCGCACTCCTGATGACTCTAGTCACTCTGCTCATCCTGGTCTGGAAAGTCACCAAAGACAAAGGCAACAAGAACAGAGGGCCAGACCCAAGAAAGGAGGCAACACAGATGGCATGAAGACCTCTATCTCTTCGTGGGCACCCCACTGAGGTGAAGACCTGGCAGCCCAAGAGGCAGGGCCATCTCGGAGCTGTCTTAAGAACCTGGAGCCTGGGAAGGAAGAGTTGCTTTAGCCACCCAATTCTGCCAATGCCAGATGTTCCCCCCAGGCCTCCTCTCCCTCCTCCACCAGCACCCCCCTTATAACGCACTCATCCTGCTGTTCTTTTGCTTGTCCTAGCTTCTGAGTTTGAATGTCATCTCTTGGTGGATCTTCTAGACTAAAATTACATGACGATGGCTCTTGATTTTTGCGTTCACAGAGGAAACGCAAAAGGAAAGGAACAAATACATGGAGAATTAAAATTGATTACAAACTTTCCTCTTATAAATCGGGCATGTGTTGACTATGACACATTGAAGTTACTGGGCGCTCACAGCATCTCAAACTGTGTGATGAAGCTGTACTGGAAGCTCAGTTCCAGAAGATCCTTGAAGTGGAACGGCTCACTCCCCTGAATTCTAGGTAAACGCCTTCCTCTTTTTCACCTAATGCTGGGAATAAAGAGTATATCTTCTAAAAAAATCTGAAGCATCATATAGTTATCTCTCCTCTTCTTCCCATCCTTCAACATAGTGGGTTGGCAAAATTTTCAACTAACATATTCTAAAATGATAATTTTTCTATTTTGTCCTTTCAATATTTGGAACAAATTAATGAACTCCAAATTAAAGAGGCAATTTTCTTGAAAAAACACACTCTCATCCAGTTAAGTCTGGGTTATCCTAGGGAGTATTTGGCCATTTGTCTGAAAGGAATGAATATTTATCTGGAAGAAAAAAAATCTTTGCCCAGCTCCACTGTTAACCTTTCCTCCTAGAAGCATCATATCAGGTGTTCCCTTGCCTCCACCCTCACATACACTTGACTCTGAACATCTCAAACCAAGATCCCCCTCCTTCAGAAACCTTTTCCCACTGCTTAGAATCATGGGCCTGTGCTCAGCCTGCTGTAAGAATGCCCTCCTGGCATGTGGGCCATGCGCTCTGCATCCCAAACCACAGGTCACTCTTCCACTTCCACTTTAATCCAAGGAGAGTGAGGAGCTTGGTCCCAGGAGAGGCCGGTGTTGCTGCCAGACCCAAGGGGAGGCCATCCCAGCCAGGGCTCCCACCTGCCTTCTCCAGTGCCTGGTGGTGGCAGCAGTGGTGTTTGTTTTTGTGGTTGACCAGCTTCAGCAGGAACAGAGTACCACGTGACTGGCAGGTGAGCCTGAAAAGCCTGCTGACCAAGAAAGACATAGTCCTCTCACCTCTGGCAGCGTAAGACCCCCTTTATTAGAAGCTGCTAGCATTCCTCTCAAGTCAGCTGTCATTCCCCTTCCCGATCGAGCATGTCTGCGGCTTAGAAAGTAGGAGTGGCCGTGGGTGGGATGGGTAGTGGTGCCTTGACATGCGTGGGTGTGGTCTCCCGGCATCTCTTCTTTGGGGAGGAGTTCCACAAAAGGTGGGTGCACACCTCAGAGTTAGCAGAAAGATCCTCAGTGCTCCTAACAGTCTCCAAATCTTTCTCTCTTTCTGTGCAGATGCCTCTATTCTGAACTCTTACTATGCATCAGGCCCCATTCTGGGTGCTCGGGGTACAAGAGCAGCAGAAAGGCGCCCTATCTTCTTCTCCCACCTACAGCACATACAGCACAGTGAGAGACACAGACGTTATGAAAGAATCACGTAGATGAATGCTTAACTATAGACTGAAAAAAGCGCTCTGAAGAAAGAATTTGGCTTTACGACAGTGTACATCAAAGGAATCTACCTAGACGGAGAAGGCTTAGCTGAAGAAGTAATGCTTGAGCTGAGAGCTGGAGGATGAGTGGACGTGAAGCAGGTGAGTGGCGGGAGGAGAGGGGCCAAGGCCTGTGAAGGGAGGAGTCTGTTGCATTAATCAGAGAGGACAGTCAGGGGTTCTGGAACACAGAAACCGAGCACAAGATTAGCACAATATGAGGCTGGAGATGTAGGTGGGACCGGCTCTCACAAAACCCTGGTGGGCAACAATCATGGAGCTCAGAGCCATTTCTTTCCATCCTCCAGGATCCCTTTACTCCTAAAATTCTTCGTGCACCCCACATTCTCAGTTTCCATTATTTGGGACTTAACGACAAACCAGCCAGACTGCATTGTAAGCTTATGGCCACCAGATGACAGCAGAGGATCAGCAAACCTAGTCCTTTCTGCAACCATGTAGGCAAAGGGACCTTCTCTCCCTTGCTCTCTGATAGCTGGATAGTCAGGGCCTCCCTCTAACTCCATAAAGGACAATCAAGTCCACAATAATGGGAACCTCTTATCCAGAAGATCTCCCATGCTGCCCCTTAACATATAGCATCTCTATGCTGCTATACCCTATGAAAAGGGCATTTTCCCATTATCTCCCCTACAGAAGGGAAATTGAGGCTCAGAGCATCAGGGAGGCTGGTTATCCAAACCTTCACAGCAGAGCCTAGGTTATTTTCCTCTCCCATGCTGCCTCCTGTATTCATTGTGAAATAATACATCCCTTGCTTTGAGGAAGTTCTTCTTTCTCTATCAGGAATGCTTTTGCTCTAAAATGCCGCCAGCATGAGTTTTGCGGTGTTCTCTTGAGTGAGATGTGCAGCAATTGCCCTGCCTGGGACACTTCGTGTCTGCTTCTGTTATCTGCTCTTATGGCTTCTCCCTGGCACCTTCGGAGAGGTCCGTCTTCAGCTCCAGCTCCTGCACCTGTAGGCATCAAGCCAAGTCCTGACCACCGTGAAGCAGCCAGTGGGCAACAGGGAGCCAGAGGGTAAAGGCAGTGAAGAGGGAGGAGACACTGTTCCTCCTTCATGGAGCTCCAGTCCAGATGTGACTGAGGGCTTCCCTTGGGCCAAGAGCAACCCCAGGTGGTTTCTGAGACAGGCCAAGGAGAGAGTACTGATGGAATGCTCTAAACATTCTGAAGCCAGAGAGGCCTAAGTGCTAGAGCAGTCAGGGAGAGCATCCTGAAGCAGCCACAACGTTAGGGAAACAGAAATGAAGCATGGAAGGGATCTCATGAGGCATGTGAAGGGACAGTGAGCCAGTTGCGTGGCGCACGGAGGGGAACAATGGGATCAGGTTGGGAAGAGTACCAACCCGTGGTAGACGGCCCTGAATACCAGGCCAGGTGTTCAATTTCAACCAACGGGGAGCCAGGGAAGCTTTTGTTTTTGTTTTTTGGTTTTTTGGCTTTTTGTTTTTTTGGGTTTTTTTGGGACAGAATCTCGCTCTGTTGCCTGGGCTCAAGTGCCATGGCATCAGCCTAGCTCACAGCAACCTCAAACTCCTGGGCTCAAGCAATCCTCCTGCCTCAGCCTCCTGAGTAGCTGGGACTACAGGCATTTGCCACCATGACCAGCTAATTTTTTCTATATATTTTTAGTTATCCAGCTAATTTATTTCTATTTTTAGTAGAGATGGGGTCTCACTCTTGCTCAGGCTGGTCTTGAACTCCTGACCTTGAGCCATCCTCCCGCCTCAGCCTCCCAGAGTGCTAGGATTACAGGCATGAGCCACCACACCTGGCCTCCAGGGAAGGTTTTTGAGAAGAGTGACAGGTGAAATAAATGTTCAAGATTAATCTGGCATAGTCAATGTAGAGGATGAATAGAAATAGTGAGACACTAAGTCAAGAAGACTAGTTAAAATGCTAGTTTAATAACAAAACTTTCCAAAGTTCTTGGTACTTTCCTGTTTCTGTGACTTTGCCCATTCTATTCCTTTCACCTGAAATGCCCCTGTGTAAACCTGTCTCTTCTCAATGGTTTTTTGTTTGTTTGTTTGTTTCTTGAGACAGGGTCCCACTCTGTTGCCTGGGCTGGAGTGCAGTGGCATTGTCACAGCTCACTGCAACCTCGAACTCCTGGGTTCAAGTGATCCTCCTGCCTTAGCCTCCCAAGTAGCTGAGACTACAGGTGTGCACCACCATGCCCAGCTAATTTTTTTATTTTGGGTGGAGATGGGGTCTCACTACATTGCTCAGACTGGTCTCAAACTCCTGACCTCAAGCTATCCTCCTGCATTGGCCTCCCAAAGTGCTAAGATTATAGGTGTGAGCCACAGTGCCTGGCTCAATAATTTTTTAAGAGTGTATCTGAAGGAGGTAGGAGAAGTGGAATTCAAAGGGGTCCATATCCACAGCCACAGTGATGGGGATCTTTGCCCACTCCTGTCCTCCCAGCTCAGAGTGCCCACTGGCTGGATCAGGGGCTTAAACAGGTGATGCCACAAGTCAGGGGAGGTATAAGACACCTCGAAAAGTTTAGGACTCACAAAGCTGTCTTCTCAAGAGGATGTGAGAATAGAAGGAGACCCCACACACACACTGGTCTTTCTCCATTCCTTTAGATGCTCTCTAATGGTTTTAGCCCACCAAAGCTTAAAAACCATGGATTCCCTAAGTGGGCAGCAGCGTGAGAATCAGCACTGCCCAGAGCTGTCACCATCCAGACACATGCATGATGTGTCAGAGTCAGAAGGGCCTTAGGCCACCCAGAACTCCACTCTCATTTTGCAGAGGGTCCCCTGATGCCCAGAGAAGCTAAGGGAGGCAGAGATGTGGAGGAGTGGCTCAGAGTGAGCCCTAGAGTCAGTCAGTCACCTGCAGGGAATCCCAGCTCCACCCTCCCACTAGCTGCGGATCTGCAGGCAAAGTAGCTAAGCCAGTGGTTCTCAAAGTTGATCCTGGGAGGCCGGGCGCGGTGGCTCACGCCTGTAATCCTAGCACTCTGGGAGGCCGAGGCGGGTGGATAGCTCAAGGTCAGGAGTTCGAGACCAGCCTGAGCAAGAGCGAGACCCCGTCTCTACTATAAAAATAGAAAGAAATTAATTGGACAACTAAAAAATATATATGTAAAAAATTAGCCGGGCATGGTGGCACATGCCTGTAGTCCCAGCTACTCGGGAGGCTGA
>CAUYRT010055795.1:0-32059 GCA_963574885.1 Lepilemur ruficaudatus
AAATATATGTAAAAAATTAGCCGGGCATGGTGGCGCATGCCTGTAGTCCCAGCTACTCGGGAGGCTGAGGCAGAAGGATCGCTTGAGTCCAGGAGTTTGAGGTTGCTGTGAGCTAGGCTGATGCCATGGCACTCTACAGCCTGGGCAACACAGTGAGACTCTGTCTCAAAAAATAAATAAATAAATAAATAATAAAATAAATGTTTTACAAACATAGGGCTTTACATTTCAGATGGATGAACTAACTCTTATATCAAGCCAATCTGACAGCACAAGGGTCCTTATCTTCCTACGTGAACAAGAACCAAGGGTCTCCCAATTTTAAACTCCCGTGAGACTTTGCCTCAGTTAGTCAACCTTTCTGTTGAAGTCAGTCTTGTGCAATCATTTTCTTAGCACAAACTAAGGCTTTTCACAGAACCATATATCCAAATGAAAAGGACATTTAGGCCTCCCAAGATGTGCTTTGCAGCTTCTTTTCAATTAAAATCCATTTTAAAATGTAGCCCATATTTCTGATTTGTCGTTTTTGTAGAAGATGAAGCTTTTATTAATGTATATGCAGCTCCCATTCTAACTCCCGTGCTCTAGCTGTGAGTTCTTGAGCAAGCTCAATGAACCTCTCTGATTTCTGCACAAACAGCCCACAGGTTATGAGGACATAGTCCCCACACGGTGGGACCTCACGTGAGTGCCCTTCCCTTCCCTCACTCTGCCCCTCTCAAGGGTGCCGTTGGGTGCACGTGTGACTCCAACATCATCTTCATGGGACCTGCCTTCTTGGTGCCCTCCCCCTCCTCCCTGGGCCTAGCCCTGTGCCCAGAGCCACCATCCCCCGACCACACCCGGACAGGCACCAACAACATAACTACATCTCAGGTGTCAACATCAGTGCACAAAATAGCATGAATTGGGTGATCACAACTGAGTGAAAACATAAACACTGTTGATTCATTCATCAAACAGGCAGTGAAGCACCTACTATGTGCCAAGCCCTGTCCTGGGTCCAGAGCATTAGGCGTGTACAGACAGACAAGGTCCCTGCTCTCACAGGACTGAAGATTGTGGTGGGGAAGAAACAGCAAGTAAACAAATTAACAAGGTGCGTTCGGAGGGTGGCAAGTGCTATAACAAAAATTGGTGAACAGCAACAGTTGCTCTATGACAAAAGGGCTCCACTAAGTGCTCTTTGCCTGGTACCCGGACTTTGAAGAGCTTAATGGGAAAGAAAGTACCTAGACGAAGGAATTTGGGGAAATTTTTCTTTCGGCTTTTTGCCTTTCCAAGTTTGCCACAATGAGCTTGTATTAATTTTGTAACCGAAAAGAAATTAAAGAAGAGAAAACTACTCTCCACCCCTAGTCAAAGTCACTGAGGAGGGAGAAGGTACACACCCAGGCAGAGGACACATGGAGGCCATGGGCTGGTGAGGGACTTTCCCTCTCTTTCCCCCATTTCTGTCCTGTTGTCATTATGTGGTGCTTATAATTAAACCCGCTGCTCAGGGAGACACTGTTCTCAGTAACCCGGGTGCGTGTTTACCTCCTGCCTGTTTAACCAGCCCAAGAGCAGCTCCCATGGGCCGCGATCAAAACATGAGTTCATCAAGCTTGGCTCCCCCGGGAGGGCAGCCCAGCCCTGCCTGGAACTGTGTGTCCCCTAGAAAGCCTCCTTGGGCCAATCAGCCCAAGGGAGCCAGGCCTGGGGCCTCTGTGCCCTGAGACCTCCGTGCCCTGCGACTTCCCAAGCCCCCAACAGAGGGATGAGTTGTGCGAGGACCGTGGGGTCTGGTTTTAGGGGTGAAAGCAAATCACACGAGCCTGTTCTTAGGTCCAAGTTCAATTCCATGACACAGACTTTCCAGCTCCCACATTGCCCCTTAAATGGACATCTTGCTGCAGCCGCAGGCCCTCGGCATGGCTCAGCAAGGTGGGGGAGGGCTGACTTGAGCGGGAGGTGGGGGAGAGGAGGGTTAGGGGCACAGCAAAGGGCATCTGCAGGCAACAGCCCCGATGGGACACTCAGTTCTAGGGTGAGGGCCACGAGCAAGAACCGAATCCGAAGCAAAGGTCAGGAAGATGTGACCCCAGGGAGGGTCCTGGAGGCGGTGCAGGGAGGGGGAGATTTCCTGGAGAGCTGATCAGCCCAGGGAAGGAGAGTGAGCTTCTAAGGGCTTCCGGCCCCCCAACAACTCCTTCGGTCAGGTGAGGCTGGCATGTCTGCAGGAGGCAGGTTCAGGGGAAACTGAGGCCTGCTACTTAGAAGCTCTTCAAAGTCCGGGTACCATGCAAAGAGCACTTAGTGGAGCCCTTTTGTCGTAGAGCAACTGTTGCTGTTCACCAAAAACAAATTCCTTTGTGAAAGCCTGGGGAAAAATGCACAGATACTCCCCTTGATCGCTTCGGCTAATGGGTGACAGGGAACCACTTTCCCTCCCTCATACATTCCTAGTTTTTCAAAATTAAATTATAAATTATAAAGTAACACAGATGCAAATGCTTGTTGTAAGGTTCTGATGATATGAGGTATATGGAATGAAACCTGCAAGGCTGCCTTATCACCGCCCCATCCCACTCCCCATCCCGTGGTGACTACCCATACCAGTTTGGCGTCTGTAACTTAGGTGGCTTGTGTGTGTTCTAAATACATTTAAAGAATGAATCTCGCATAAGCTGGGGAGCACGGAAAGTTCTCGTGGAGGAGGCTTGCTCTACAGAGTTGGACGTGCCATCTGAGAGCCGAGCGTTGCACCATCAGACAGAGGTCTCTGTCTGGGACACTGGTCCTTGCGCCATGGTCCTGCTCACTGTATTCCTGGGAGTGTCCCAAGAAGACCAGGGTCTCCTCTCACCCAGAAACTTCTTCCTCTGACAGTCAACTGTGCAAAAGGGGACCCTTGCTACAACTTTCTTGAGGAATCTAGAATTCAAGCCGTATTGAGAAATGTGTAGAAGAAATGTCTTCATCCAGTGAAAACTAAGTGCAGAAACTTTGGAGACACAGATACAAACTGAGGCAGGAATGAGGGCAAATCTGTCCCTAGTCACACAGCTTCCCAGGATGACCTTTGCCCTAATGGGCATGCTCATGGGAAGAAGGAGGCTTCTGAGACCCCCGTCAGCCTGGCTCTGTGGTTTAGACTCCTGCCAATCACTCCCAGGGCCCCCCCCCAACAGTCCGGTCTGGTCGGTCCCAGCCCCCGCCCCCCCGGCTCCCCGCCACCCGGCCCTGGGACTTCCTTGCCTAGCCCCACCCTGGGAGGATCTTCCCTCTTCCTGACCCAGGTGGTTGCCATGGCAACCTCATCATCTGACCCGTGGGGAGGGTGAAGAACCTTCTGAACTTGCTCTCTAGTGCTTAAACCCTGTTTTTAAATTATAGGCAGGAAAAAAAAATTGGAGAGAAAAACTAGACATCTAAATGCCCAGCAATGGGAGAAAAGACAAGTAAATAAATAAGTTATGGGTTATATGTATTATATAGCCATTTTAAAGGGATGTTTACAGAGAGTTTTTAATAACAGAGAAATGCTTGGGTCAGCAAATGTAAAGTAGGTTTAGAAGAAACTGTCCCTTCAAGAAGGGGCTTGGCAAGCCTGTCAAATTTAGGAGACCTGCACGTCTACTCTTTCTTGGAGCTACATGGGGCTCTCTAGTGTATTCAAGTTGCTCAGAAGTCTTACAGTCAAGCCACTGTACTTAGCTTGATTAATTCAGTGTTTTCTTGGTCTACTTGGTGACAGAGCCCTTTTCCCAGGCACAGGGCTGAGGCGTGCCGCCCTGTCCCATTGTCCCCTGTTGGGGTGGGTAGCTGGCTCCCCACACCTCCCTGCAGGCTCCAGGCATTCTGTGGTGCTGGAGCTACATTTCCCACCCCCTCCTGCCCTCAACGCCCACCCCATCATGTGAGTTTTCAGTGAGCGCTTGTAGGATTGGATTGAATTAGAGGCCATGTCTGTTTTTGATTTAGGTACTGATGATCTGACTTTTCCTTCCGTCTTCTTTAAATGGTGTTTATTGTAGGAGATGAGCAATCAATCAACCACAGCACTGTCAATAATCTACCTACAATAAGGGATCGATCGCTGAGCGGGCACAGACTGCATTCACTGGCCTCTCTGATGTTACTGTATGTGAGCCCAGCGCCTTCCCACCTAGACCCGGACCCATGTCTGCCACTGGCTGGCTCTGACTCAACGCCTTCATCCCTTCCACACCTGGACAACTGCTTCAGAACTTGGTGGCAATGTCATTTCCTCAGGGACAGCTTCCCTGATTCCATTATCTGTATTAGGTCCTGCCATCACATGTTTTCATGGACACTTCCTAACATATATTGTATTTAATAATTATGTATTCATTTGTTTATTCTCTCTAGACACTAGACTATAAGCTCCCAAAACAGCACAGTGTCTGGCACATAGTAGGCATTCAACTGTTCATTCAATGATTAAACTAGAATTTGATATTTTATTCTTAAATTAATTAGCTAATACCTTGATATTCCACACTAGTTGAAACACTAGTTGCTACCCAGTATCCATTCTCTTCTTAATAAAACTTTGCTTTGCCTTGGGGCAACAGTGTGCCCAGCTAAAAAGACTATATTTTCTAGCCTCCTTTGCAGCTAGGGGTGGTCATGTGACACAGTTGTAGTCAAAGAATATATAGCAGAAGTTACTAGATGGGACTTCCAGGAAAGCCCTTTAAAGGGAAACAACTCAGCTTTCACACACCCTTTCATGCCCTTCCCTCTTTCTTCCTTCTTGCTACCCAGAATGGCTGGAGCTGTGGCAGCCATCCTGTGGCCATGAGGTAGAATGCATAAGATCAAGTGCCCTAGGCCAAGATGGTGAAGGAAGAAGACTGAAGGCACCTAGGACATGAATGATGACATCATGGAGGCATTGCACCTCCTTGGGCTGCCTACCTGTAGACTTCTTGCTAATGAGAAAAGATAACCCCATCTTGTGTACACCAGTGTTTGGAGGACCTCTGTTATGCTCAGCCAAATGTATTTCCTATGAATTCAGGAGGAAGCAACTGAATTATCCCTGAGCATATGAGGGTGCAGAGCAGCAGTGGAACAAGAGCTGGGACTGTAGGTGGGGGACCAGAGGTCAGCTAGCATCCATCCAGAAGGTCTAAGGACAATGGAATGAGAATGTCTCAGTGACAATGGCGAGGACCAGATTGTTGCCATTCCTGTCCTTGACACCTTAGCCTGCTGTGACCCAGGGAAGAGGGGAAGGGATCTGAACTTACTGAGCTGAAATTCCTGCCACTTGGCAGAATGGGAGCAAAGGAGCAATTAAATTTGGTTATGAAAAAGTTAACATTTCTTGCATACTTGAGTTTGCCCTGAGATACATATATTCTATATTACCCTTAATAAATATGTGTTAAATGGCCCTTTTGAACAGAACTGAGTCCAAAGTCCCCAACACTTGCTCTCCCCCTACAACGTCCTGGTGTTCCGCAGCTTTCAGGCTCTTGAGACTGTAGTTTGGAGAAGTCTGATCACGGAGGGAAAATCACTGTAGGATTCTGGATAATTCTTTTGATGTCTTCCTACCTCCACCCCCCTGCCCCACCCAGAGACACCCCAGACAGGGCATCGCCCACCTGTGCTCACATTTACTCCCCTGAAGCTCTGACCGCATCTCCGTCCCAAGCAGGCCCATCAGCTTCCCAGCAATCACCCCTTCCCAAGCCCTTGGGACAATGAAGGAGCCATCAGAGCCATGAAGTCATGATATAAATGACATCAACAACAACAACTCATGTTTATTGAACTCACACTGCGGGGCAGGACGATGCTAGGTCTTTCCCACGCATAACTCATTTCACCTGATAGCATCGTTACCGTTTTACCCACAAGGACAGGAGGCTCAGAGGTGTTAAAGGACTCAGTGTTTGGGCTCAGGCTGCCTGACTCTGGGTGCCAGATGACCAGAAGCACAGCCACCCTTGCCCAGGGGCTGCGGGCAGCTTGATCCTGCTGAGGCCTGGTGGTTGAAACTCCAAACCTGTGAGGCCTCTCCCGGGCCTGCCCTGTGGGAGGAGGAGAAACTTGAGTTTTATTAGAGTCTCCTCCTCCAAAGCCCATTAAGCAAAGAGAATAAAGCCTGAGAGGTGAGGCGGGAGGAGCCGGTGCCTCTAGTTTGCAACCTCAGCGCTTCCTTCCCTTGCTGTATTATTCATGCCCGGCCCAGGCGGCAGATCAATAATGCAGGAGGCAGAAGCTCTGGCCAGGCCCAGCTGCCAGCTGACCAGCTCTACAACCAGCTGCAGGGATGGCCACTAACAGGGCACAGTGGCAGGCCTGCCCAGAAGGCCACACAGGTTGTGCTGCTCAGGTGGTGCCTGGGGCCCCCGAAAACCAGCTGCTCTCAGTGCACCAGGCCAGGCACCCAGACATCCCCAGGAAGGGGAGATTTTTGGCAGTTTTCATACCTTCTCTGCCTGGTCAGGGGGAGGGCCCATTTTGCAATCAGCACAAAGGCACCAGCAAAGGTGGGCTGACCCAGGGAGTAGGAATTCCTGCCCCAGGACAGGGGTGCAAGAGGCATCACAGCTTCTGAAGGTCCGTTTCTCTTCCTTCCTCTTCCTGGAGGCCTAGGGTCTGGAAGTGGAGACCCAGGAGCACCCAACGTATTCATTTTGGTTGTGAGTAGAAGTTCCCATCGAGCAGCTCTAAGATGCCTGCTTGGCTTTCCCCGACCCTGGGCAGGTTCCAGAAGCTCCTGAGGAGTTAGGCTTTTAAGGCACACCCACCCTGACCCCCGATGTCCTCCCACCCACACTTCCAGGACTCCTTCTCCACCTGGGTCTCAGCCTCGCTGGTGAGCGTGCTGGGAGGTGGAGTACAGGCCTTTTCTGCTGTGCACCCCAAACTCACCTGGGCTTTCTCTGTTTTTCTCTTGGCTTCTCAGGATTGCCTAGGTCTCTCAGTTCATTACAATAAACCCTGGAAGGAAGGGAGGGAGGGACAGCAAAAAACCCTGAAAGGAAGGGAGGGAGGGACAGGAGGGACGGGTAGTCTTTTCAGAGGGGCGATAAAGGACCTGCTGGAGAAGGTAAGGCCCAAACCTAAAGTTTCCCTGGGGTCTTCCTGAGACTGTGACGATGCTGGCCCTCCCCCAGGGGCCACTGCCTGAGAGCACAGAGGCAGGCAGCCGCAGCATCTAACCAGAGCTGTCCTGCTTTAAACTGCGTATAAACACCCGAAGATCTTGCTAAAGGGAGGATTCCAGTTGATAAGGGAAGGGTGTGACCTAAGTGCTGGGGTGATGCCCTCGCTAATGGTCCGGGGATCACACTCTGAGTAGCAAGGCTTCAGGGGCCAGACCACTAGCATCACCTGGAAATCTTTTAAAACTCAAGGTGCACTGGCCACACTAGGCCCATGCAACCAGATTTGGCTCCCAGCTGTCAGGATTGTATAAAGCTCCCAGGGGATTCCACTGTGCGGCAGGATCAAGACGTCTGCTCGGAGACTGGCTTGCTGCGTTGCCCAGACAGAGGCTAGGGCCCGCCCGAGATCACACAGCCAATGTGTGAAAGGCTTGGGACAGGGACCAGCTGCTCCTGGTTCCTGGGCACACAGGGCTGTCCCCTGTCATGCGTCAGGCAAGGGAAGGAGCGGAACAGGGATGGGAATGGCAGAGAGCAGAACTGCAGGGTGAGCTTCGGGTGTGCAGAACCTCCCAGGCTCTGGCAAGGGAGGAGCTGCCAGCTGTGTTCCAGAACACAGCCATTTGTGTACCCAGCTCTATCCTGGGCCTCCGACAGCACATGGGCCTGCAGAGATCCCCACCCGCTTATGGACGGTGAGCCGGAGCCCTTGTCCCACAGCACAGCCCCCTGTCATTCGAAGGCTTCTGCATTGTGGGAGATCCAACTTTTCCGGTACTGATTCTAAAGCACATGTCCTCCCTCCAAACTCCTTTTAAATTTTTTTTTCTTTTTCTTTTTGAGACAGAGTCTCACTCTGTTGCCCAGGCTAGAGCGCCGTGGCATCAGCCTAGCTCACAGCAACCTCAAACTCTTGGGCTCAGGCGATCCTCCTGCCTCAGCCTCCCAAGTAGCTGGGACTACAGGCATGCGCCTCCATGCCCAGCTAATTTTTTCTATATATTTTTAGTTGTCCAATTAATTTCTTTCTATTTTTAGTAGAGACAGGGTCTTGCTCTTGCTCGGGCTGGTTTCGAACTCCTGACCTTGAGCGATTCGCCCGCCTCGGCCTCCTAGAGTGCTAGGATTACAGGCGTGAGCCACCATGCCTGGCCTCCTTTTAAATTTCTGAAATTGGGCTATGTCTGAAAAATGATGGCAAAGAAACCTTCAGGCCACCAAGTCGGGTAGCACAGGGGTGTGGCTGTCGCTGATGTATAAGGGGCCTGCTCACCTGAGTGTTACTGAGTTGGTGGCATTACTTTGGTGGTATTTCACCTTAATTTGGACCCCCCGGTGGTGCTTAGAGTGCCTTTGAAAAGCTCCCGATGACGCAGCACCGAAACAAAAAGCAGCAGAGAAACATGCGTCTCACATGCCAGGCCATGCAGTTGAAGGACGTGAAATGGCCAACTCCCTAGTAATAACACGCAGGCTGCCAAGGCCGGGAGAGGCTCCCGCCACCAGAGCTCGCTTCTCAAGGACTGTCCTGCTTCACCTGACGGTATGGCCTTGGGCAAATCACTGGACCTCGATAAATTTAATTTCTCCTCAGGAAGATGGGATGATCCCTGAGGAGGTGGTGTGAGGATTAAATGAGAGAATTCATGCCAAGCACAGAGGAGGCGCTCCCCGGGCCCCTACTCTGGCCAGGGTGAACCTCCGCTAACATAGAGCCCAGGAGACTCCTAGGGGATGCCACCTTCCCACCTTTGCTTCCCTGGACCTCCTGGGACAGCCCCCTGGACCACAGGGTCCTGCTCTCCACTGTCCTCAGCTACCGGGCACCCCATCCCCAGCAACTAACTCTCCCCTGCCCACCACAGAGCTTCTCCTTTAGCTCACAGCTCAGTTGGTCCAGGAAGCCTGTCCTCCATCTTTGTGTCCCTGGGGTGCAGTCCAGGGCCTGGCACATAGCAGGTGCTAAGGACAGGTTTATGGAAGGAGGCAGGGAGGGCAGGGGCCCCACCCCAGGGCCCCTTGGGGAGGCTTCCCCACCCTCACCCCAGTCCCAGGCAAAGGCGGCTGCTCCCCTCTGGCCGTCTGGTGAGCCCGGGAAGCACTTAGCACCCTAGCACCCTCGCAGACTTCCACTGAGCGCCGTGACTGCCCGCCCTGCTCCCGGCATTGTGAGCTCTGCAAAGCCGGGGCCTGGGGCTCATCCACCCCTGAGTGCCCCTCGCTGGCTTCAGCCTGCACGTGGAGGGTGTGCGCTGAGTTGAATTAAATTCAGATGGACGGAAGCGTGAGATGAGATGGACGCGCACACGGCTGTTCCCGACTGTGCAGCTGCGGCCTTGGGGCAGGATGGGAGGTGAGCGGGCCACCCCCACTGACCCCTCTGGTTGGGCTGAATAGACACAGGGGAGTTGGGGGGGCACCATCAGGGCAGTTGTTTGTCCACTCGCCCACAAACCCTCACGGAGCCTGTGAGACGCGCCCCTGCTTGTGCAGGACGAGGGGCAGGGCCCAGCGCCCAATGCAGGGACACGGGCGGGGCCAGGGCACGGCCTCAGCAGGCAGACCAGTGACAACAGGAGCGGGAACGGCACTAGCCTGGACAGGTGCCTGGTCCCCACGACCACTGCAGCTTCAACGCCTGGTTTTGTCCCGATCAAGTGGCTTGCCCTGTGGAAGGAGACTGGCAGCGTCAGCAGCCTGAGTTGCTGCGCCGGAGTCTTTAGGCGGATTACCTGGTTGGCTGCTCTCATGCTCGGATTTGGTGAGGCGCAGACGCACAAGAGAGGGTAAGGGGCTTCCTCACGGGACCCAGCTAGTGAGTGGCCAGACACGGATTGGACCCGGGTAGTCCGGCTCCGGCTCCAGCTCCAGCCCTGATAAACTCCAGGGTGCTGCCTCCTGAGTCCTGGCACCCTCCTTGCCACCACCCTCCCCAGGCTCGGGCACACCCTCCATGGCCACCCAGCCTAGTGCTCTGCCACACCACCTGCCCCCTTGGCCCACCGTTCTCAGGCCCCTGCACCTTCACACTGCAGGCTGGAAAGTGAATCCCCCTCCCACACTGTCCCCTAACAACTAACTCGCACCTCCCCTCCTCCCAGGCTTTCCCTTTCCCCGCAGCAGAGTGTGACAGCAAGAAGCTGACTTTGGAGGCAGACAGGCCTAGGGATTGGGTCAGTTCACATTTATCCAGTACCTTCTGTGTGATGTCACCTCAGACAAGTCCCTGAACCCCTCTGAGCCTCAGTTTACCAATCTGAACCAGGGGATAAGAATACTAGTGATACCATAGGACTACTATGTGGCTTCGGTGCCCAGCACATGCCAGGAGTCAGCAAGGGCTGGTTTCCTGCCCTTCTCCTTGCAGGCCTGAGATCTACACAGAAAGAACAAGTAGGGAAGATGGAACTGGCATTACCCACTTGCCTTAAGGTTGGACAAACTGAGGCCCAGAGAAGCCCGGTGACATGCCCAGAGGAACACCTTGAGTTGGCCATGGAGCCCCAGGGTGCCCACGTTCCGCAGTGCCCAGGTTCCAGCCCTGACCCTGGGCCCCAGGCTGAGTGACTGCTTCCACCTTAGTTGTCAGGAACCCCCTCTGCCCCAGCAGCACAACACACAGGCCAGAGGTGAGCATGTATGTTCAGCTTTATTTCTTTCCATGCTAAGAAATACAGAGGCGTCACTGGTGCATGTGGTGGTGGTGGTGAGGCTGGGGGACAGTTCTCACTGCTTCCTATGGGATATGTGGAGAGGCTGGGGCAGGGACCACTGTCTTCACACAACTGGTGGCTGGATCCAAGCTGGAGCTGGGAGAGCAGTGCCACTGTCCCCTCCAGCCTCCACTTGGCCTGGGGATGCCAGGCTCCCTGGGGCAGGGGCTGTGGGGGCCCTCCCTCACAGTCTCCTGGAGTCCAGGATGGCTTTCTCCCCCAGGGCACTGAGCCCTCCTCCTACCCTGTGCTCTGGGACCTCTGCTCCCTCCACATACCTTGGAGGCCTCTGAGTTTTGTCCCTGGCATGACTAGGAAGCTCTCAAGCCATCCTTGCCTGACTGTTCCAGCTGTGCTCATTCCTGGCATCTGCAGGCTTCACCTAAGCAGGGCCCTCAGCTGTCCTGGTTTTGGGTTTGAATGAATGTGTGTGTGTGCGTGCGCGTGTGCACAAGTGCAAAAGGAGTGCATAGCAGAGCCTGTTTGTGTGGCTGTGACCCCTGAGGGCAGAGAAGGTCTGGGTGTGCTACGCTCTGTGGGCACACAGAGGCTGCACGCAGAGTCCCTCCTCTGGGCCATCTTCCCCATGTGACTGTCACTCAACCATCCAGTCTGCTTCTCTCTTCTCCCTGGGTTGCTGAAGCTGGGGACCCCTGGGCCTGCTGGGAGACCACCACTCATGACCCCTCCATCCAGAGTTGGAGCTCTGAGTGGCCGAATCCAGAGACCTCGGCCTCCCCTGGCTTGGCCTGACTTCACCAGTGACACAAGTACCTGGGCTCATAGACCCCTCCCTATGACAAACAGGGCATCTCTATTTTGGCCTCAAAGATCCCATAAAGTAAACCCAACCAGTCCCTGCTTTAGGACTGGGAAAGGCTGGAGCTCATTTCCCAGGAGGGGATAGACATAGGAACACCAGTGCCAAAGGATCCACCCAGCACCCCTGGGCCCTGCACCCCTGTCCTCCCAGTGGTCACACAGGCTCTGTCTGGAAGGCTCAGGCTGCAGCTGCACGCAGGACCCAAAGCCCCTCCCAGCAGGCAGAGCCTCTGTACTGACCCACTCTGCCTCCCTGCAGCCTCTGAGGAGGGTGGGGGTGGCGGGCAAGGCCCTGGAGCAGAGGCACAAGGGTCCTGATGGGGCACAGTGGACACAGGCTTTGCCAACCTCAGGCCAGTCTGGCTGTGGCTGGGAACCCACCCTTCCAGCGAGGGGAGTGACCCTGGTGGGGCCTCACGGGGCAGGAAAGCCAGGAGTGTCACTCCCCAGGGTCTGGGAGCTGAAGCCGGCAGGGCAGACAGGTGCAGACGTGGCCCCTGTGGGTACAGCCGGTGCCAGGGAGAAATCTGGGCAGAATCATGGGGCTCAAAACCAGGGAGGAGGCTGAGGGCCCTATCTGGCTCCTCTCCCGTTAGGCCCTAAGACAGAGAGGCCACGGTGTCCAGCCCCTGCCTCTGGGCACGTGAGTGTATCCCCACTCACCTCCCCACTCACCTGCAGACTAGACCCTTCAGCTAAGCCCTTCCCTCTGTCTTAGGACTCGCTAGACCCCAAAACAACAAATCTTCATAAAAACTCTCTGGTGTGCTCCCATGCAGGTAGCATCCCTAATAGTTTGTGAGCTCATGGGAAGTCCTGCCAGGGGTGGTCCCAAAGCCACCTCCAGAGAAAGCTTTAGCTGTTTGTGTATGGCCAGGGACAAAGGGCTGAGCACAGAGCATCAGATGGGACTGGGATGGTATCCTGAAGCCATGTTCCACCTGAGTCCCTCTGCCTGGGGCCCCATGTTTGTGCCCCAGATCACAGAGGTGACCATAGCAAGACAGGAGCTCAGGCCCCAGCCCCTCCCCACTGGCTGACCTTGGGCAAGGCAGGTCCCAGGGGTTCTTGGTTAGTGCCCGGGCTGCAGCACAGGTAGGAAGCGAGAGGCAGACTGGGTTGTCCTGGAAGATAGGCTGGGACCAGAGTCCTCAGCAGAGTCCTGAGCTGAAAAGTTTGGAAAGAGGCCCACAGGTCATGCTGTCCCTGTACCTGTCTCCACCAACATTCCTCTCGGTGCCTCCCCCTTGCCACAGAGGATTGAAGTGTGGCAGGTGCCTTTTTCCAGGGCAGCTATGCACCTCGCATGCCTGAGGGGATCCAGAGCCTGTGCTGAGGGCAGCTCTACCCCTGAGCCCAGGGCGCTGGCTGGATTGCAGCAGGCATGTGGCACAAAGCACGTGACCATCTGTTTCCTTCCCCCTCAAGAAAAATACAAAAGGTAAAGTCCAACGTCTTTGCTCCTGGTCCATAGACACCAAGGGACTGTGCTACTTCTTTCCCCAGCAAAGTTTGTCTTGTTTGTGGGGCTGGTTTTCTTCTCATTCGGGCAGTTTGTGCTGCTTGGGAGAGCCCAGGAGATCGTGGGGGTATAAAACAAGCCAGAGCACTGGGGTCGAAATGCCAGGGTGTGTCCATGAAATTAAACCACATTATTCTCGGTTTCCCAGTAAATTTTCCTCCCTCCCTCCCTTCCTTCCTTCCTCCAGATTTTCCCATCTGATGTGGGCTGACAATGAGGTGACTTGGGGGTTTCCCTCCAAGTTTGTGCTTTTGGAGCTTGGGGACAGGTGGACACTTGGCAGTGCCCACCCTGTCCTCCGTGGTGTGTGGGGGTGTGTGTTCAGAGCCTTCCAGCTGGTCGGGCCCGCCTCTGTTAGCACAGCTCCCTGGTTAGTGTTATTTCTTCTGAACTGCAAAGAGAAGAACAGTCATGGCAGAACAGAGCTCAGAACATTGGCTCTTAAAGTCCCTGACTTGAGGATTTGGGTTTTTGTTTCCTAGTGGCAAATGGTAACAGGGATTAGGTACAGGGTCGGGGGCATCTTTGATTTGGGGCTCTCGGTGGAACTGAACTCCTGCCAATGAGAGGATGGCAGCCTTGGTGATTGGTTCAGAGGTGGGCATGTGACCCTAACAGGCCAATCAGAATCAGTCATGGAACTTTTGCTGTAACTGTTGACAAAGAGGCACTTTTTTTCCCCTATTTAGTTACCAGACTGATTAAAATGTGTGCCACTCTTAGGGCCACTGTTAGAGCTGCTGGTTGCCACCTTACCAGCATAAGGAGAGATCCTGCCTGGGAATGTGGCTAACACAGTGGAAAGCAGGACAAGAGACTGAGACAGATTGTCGTTTGAGCACCTGGATACAGCCATGTCTAAAGATAGAACAATCTGTGCTTGAATTTGTTAGTGAAAGCTAACAAATTCCCTTTGCCAATTTAAATTCAGTAGCTGCCACTTGCCATGGAAAGAGTCCTGGCTAAATGACTAGCAGCAGCAGGGCAAAGGAGACTGAGCCATCATAAGGTGACACTGAAGCTAATGCCCTGGGCTGGTGGGCTCCTGTTTTGCACATACCTGCGTGTCAGACTCCGCACTGGTGGAGGAAACTGAGGCTCAGAGAGCTCATGGAACATGCTTCAGTTCACACAGCTAGAAAGTGCAGGACCTGGACTCGAAACCCAGGCAGGCTGGTTACACACCCAGACTCCTCCCTGTCCTAAGTGACCAAGGTTGCTCGCTGTCCACTTAGCTGGATCCCAGGCTTTCTGCCCCCAAGTTGAGCACTCCACACTCTAGACCAATGATGCCCAAACCTTAATGACTGGGCTGGGAATCTTATTAAAATGTGGATTCCCTTTCAGTGGGCCTGGGATGGGGCCTGGTTCTGCATTCCCGACACGTTCCCAGGTGACCCCTGCTGCAGGTCCATGGGGCACATATTGAGTTGCAAGGTGTTTGGGGAAAAGCTTAGGTTGATCCCTGGAATGGGCAGAGACGCTTGGGGAACTCCCAGCGTGAGCGGGTGGAGGGAAGAAGATGGAAAGTTCTGACGTGGATAGCCCCAAAACTCACAAAGCTGCAAGGGCCTCGTGAGCAGCCAAGATTCCCCTTTGAAAATGGTTCTCCTGCCTAGATAACTTCACTGGGCCACCTTTGGTGCCCACAGAAGTGCTACTTCCTGAATTGCACCTTATGCAATTTGCATCTGGTGTATCCTGATGTCCCCCAGGGACGTTTATGTACCGAGCCCACAGTTGACAGAGCACAGTTGCATCCATTATCTCGGGTGTTCACAAAAGCCTCTGTGCTGGGGGCTCCTTCCTGCCACTTTGTACCTGGAAACAGTGAGGCCCAGACAGGCAGGATGCTGGCCCAGCTCCCAGGGCCATCAGAGCCAGCTGCTGGGCCTGTGCTCTTCCCACACCCTTTTCTGTTGATTTATTATTGGGCACAAGACAAGTCAGCAAAACAGCCCTACTCAGCCAGTCACTGCCAGGGATTGGGTCACTTTCCTGGAGTGAGAGGATAAGGCTATGGCCCCCACCCCCACCCTGCCCCCGGGGCTGAGCAAGCTGGCTCCCTCTGGGCCAAGGGGTGGGCCTCACCTGCGAAGTTGACGGTCACAGCCACAATGATGATGATAATGCCCATGATGATGAAGGTGATGCTGAGCAGCCGGGCCAGGCGGCCCAGCCTCCGGGCCCCATCCAGGTCCCCCTGTTGCACGCTGCTTCGAGACTGCGGAGAGAGGATGGCAGAGACCTCAGGAAGGCTGCCTGTCAGCTACACAGGCCTCGGCAGCCCTGGGGCAGCGCTAGCCTGGACCCCCTCCAACACACCCTGTCCCCACTGCAGCCCACACTGTAGCAGCCCCGCTTGGGGAGAGGAAGAGGCCCGCTTGTGAGGACCTGTAACCAAGCCAGCCCCTCACTGCCAGAGACAGCTGGGAGCAGAACCAAGCACTGCAGGGCACTTGCTCAGGATGGCGACAGGGCAGGGTGGCATGGCAGGTGGCAGGTGGAGGCCTGAGAGGATGGACCAGGTCCAGGCCAGCTGGCAGGAGCAGATGGGCCAGGCCCCTGAGGACCCCAGCCCCAGGCTCAATTCTGCAGCCACACTAGATCCCCTGGGGCTCTTCCTACAGCCTGATGTGCCTGTCTCCTCTGCGAGCCCCCCTTCTTCCCATGAAGGAGAAAAAGGGCACTGTCTTCACTGCCTCTGTTTCCCACCCAAGACCCACATCCTTGCTCAACCAAGCTCCCTTTCCAGATCACACGGGGAAGGTGGAGCGTCTTGGGGCTGCCTGGGAAAGCTGGGGCCGGGGCAGAGCCCATGGCTTCGCAGGGCCCGGTTTGTGTATTGCTCCTTCCCAGCAGGCTCTGCTCTTATTGAACGCAGTTGATCAGGTGGATGAGGGTGGGGACGGAGAGTTTAAAGACAGGATCCTGGAGGGTGCCTTGGCAGGAGGTGTGTCCCCAGCATCTCCAAGGGTGGCCCTGTGCCCCTGCCTGTGATGGGCAGGGCCCACTTACTGGCTCAGGATGGCCCCAAGACCTCCCGATCCTCCAGCTCTTGAACTCCCTTTTTTCTCCTCGGACTTCTTGGACTCGCCCCAGCCTCCCTAGGAAGGGGCATGGCAGGGGTCCCTAATGGTGTGGCTGTTTTCAGGGCCTCAGGGCAGTCATTTGCTGATTTTATTTTCTGATTATTTGAGGCTCCTGAGTTTAACACGGAAATGTAGTTAAGTATGATGACGATGATGATGATGATGATAACAACGACTTATTGAGCCCTTACTTTGTGCCAGGCAGCTTGCTAAGGACTGTACCTAAATTATTTCATTTAGCCTCAGAACCATCCTAGAAGGTTGGCAGTGCTGCCCCACTTCCCTGATGAAGCAGCAGCTGGGGTTCAGAGAAGCTTCCTCTCTGTTCTCTCATGCAGGCGCCGCCCCCACCACCTCCCAGGGCCCTGTCCTCTTTGCCTCTCAGATTCTAACAACCCCCACCCCAACTCCATACTTCCTTTCCAAGTTCCTTCCAGGACAGCGTGACATCAAACTCCCTCTGCTCCTTGCCCGTGTGTCTCCTCCACTTGCCCAAGCCCCAGTTACTGGCAATAGCCTGGACTACGCCTCTTGGTGACGGCTCCGATGCCATCCCACCTGCCACCGAGCTTCCTCTCCTAGTCCGTTCCAGTGCTTCTGCCCTAACTTCTTGCACCTGCCCTAGTTCCAAGCGCCACTTCTCACCTGAGTGGTGACAACAGCCTCCAAAGATCCCCAGGTCCCATCTCTGTTCTTTCTAGTCCTCACACCACCACGGCACACCACAGATGTTCACACCAGGCACTGTGCTAGGCCCCAGGTGCGAGAGCCCCAGTTCCTGTGCTCTTGGCCCCCTTCGTGATCACACAAAGGTGAAATTGTAACTGTGGGTGGCATGACAGAGGAGAGGCACGTGGTGCTATGAGAGCCATCAAATGGAAGAGTCAGGGAAGACTTCCTGGAGGAAGGACATTTGAGTTGAGATGTGACGGATGAGAAAGGATTAAACAGATTTTTTTCAAAAGGAAGAAGAGTATTCCAGGCAGAGGGATGCCATGCGCGAAGGCCCTGTGTGGCTGATACGTAGCGGTTCAATAAACAGTTGCTGACTGAGGAAGCAGGCAGGACTGGACGAAGGCCAGTGTGGCTGGAGATGACAGAGGGAGGAGGAGAGGGTGGGAGAAGGTGGCATCCGGGAAGCCCAAGACAGAAAGTGTCAAGGAGGGATTAGCTGGTGGTGCCGTGTCGTGCACACAGGTCGAGAAATATAAGGACTAAAACTAAACTATCTGACTATGCGAGGATGTACACGTCTTTGGCGGGAGAGGTTCAGAGGAGTAGCGGGTGTAGACACCGGAATGTGCAGCAGTGGGGGACAAGGACGTCTAGACGGCAAGTGGAGACGGCTCTCAGGAGTTTAGCTGTGGATGAGGGGAGCGTGATGGCGGAGTAGGTGCTGAGACGAGCCAGGGATTTCTTCAAGATGGGAGAGGAAAAGCCCTACCAAAGAAGGGGAGGGTGATGAGACAAGGAGTGATTGGAGCCACGACCTCCCAGGACAGCAGAGAGAGGCTGAGGTCTGGACTTGAGCCCAGGGAGGACCTGTGGACAGAGGAGGAAAGCACTCCTGGGGACAGGATGAAGGCAAGTTCAGGTGGGCTCACACCTGACAGGTCCGTAGATGGGTCTGAGCACAAAGTTGTAAGTGTGCGTGCCTCTGGGCCTCGGGGTTCTTAGTGACAAGGGACCAATGTCAACCAGTTAGAGGAAAGAGAAAGTGGGTCTGGCTTGAGGAGGGGGCACAGGTGGGGCTCAGGCTACAGCCCCTGCTGAGACTCACAAGCCCACCTGGACATGGAGGGGACACACGCAGGAGCAGGTGTGGTCTCCAACCTCCCAGCAGGGCAGTCGGATAGGAACGCAGGTTCTGCAGCTAGGCCACCTGGGCACCTGTCCCAGTGCCACCATTTACTAGCTGTGTGACCCTGGACAAGGGACTTACCTTTTTTATGCTTCAATTTCCTCTTCTGTAAAATTAGGGTAAAAATAGTACCCACTTCACTGGGATGTTGTGGGGATCAAATGACATAACACAAGTAGAGAGGCTTAGCCTGGGGCCTGGCAATAGGAAGTGCCCACAAGCACTGCGATGTTATAATGTTTGTGTTATCAGGACAGTCCCTTCCCCCCATTGAGTCTGAGAAGGAAAAAGAACCACAATGCATCCACCCCAGCAGAGGAGGAGGAGCTGCTCTGGGAGAAAAGTCAACTCGTTAGACCTTGGTGAAATTACCGAGAGCATCTCTTTCACCTACAGGAATGTTCCAGTTAGGATGTTAGTGATATGTTCACGCTGTGCCCAGGAACCTACCACTCCTCCTTCCTCTGCATTTCTTCCTTCTCTCCTCTCCACCCAGTCTGATTTTGATGGGAGGATGTGGGAGGCTCTTCCTGGTTTCCATCCTCCCCACGAAGCACGGTGCTTCCTCCACCCTCACCTTTAACCCCCAACCCCCTGCAACAAGCAAAACTCACTCTGGCATGAATTGCAGGGCTCTTCCTTGCAGCTCCCATTTCCAGGAGAAAATCCTGGTATTTCCACTCCTGGACTGCCTCTCTGTCTCCCCCAACCCTCAAATACAATTAGGCATGAATTCCTGGCCATCTCACCTCTCTAATGTCTGTCCCTCATGTCTGTTCCCACCTCTCTGGGCCACTCCTCAATTTGTCCATCTGGAGATTTCATCAGCCGCCTCCTTCCTGGTCTCTCTGTCCCAGCCTTGCCCCCTCCAACCTCTCCTTGATATTACAGCCAAGGTGAGATCTTTAAAAAGCCAAGCCTGGTCTCAGGACTCCCATGAAAGGGATACACTTTTATGCCTCAGTGCCTTTACACATACTGTTATCCCTGCTGGAATGCCCTTCCTCGTCGCCATATCGCCACCTCAACAGCTCCTCCTCATCCTTCAAGAGTCACCTCCAGTAAAACTTTCCTGGGTTCCCACAGGCGATTAATCAGCTCCTCCTTGGAGCTCCCAGAGTTTCTTGCACAACGCTTCATTTGTCCTTTATCACCTTGTGTCATTGTTTCTTGTGGCTGTGTCACTCTCCTTCTCTAAACTGTAAACTCCTTGAGGGCAGGGACCATGCCACCTCCACCCTGGTATCCCTCACATCTAACCTAGGGCCAGGCCCTGGGAGGTTCTCAGTAAGTTCTCAGTAAGAAAAGAATAAATGGTGAGAGAAAAAAACCAAGAGGAGGGTCTGTTTTCTAACCATAGAACTTAGCCAGTGGAATGTTCGAAGTTAATAGAAGATTCGTGAAAGAAATAAGGGCCACAGGTCCCACTGGAAAGACACCAGACATGTGGAGCCCAGCTCCACCCACTAACCCATGCCACCTCCAGCTCCCTGCATGGCCAACCCAGGTCACTGAACTCAGGACGTCAGTGACTCCGCGGAGTTAGGAGGAAGAGGGAGCGACATGCAGAAAGGCTTGAAGGATTTCTAGGAACCTTGGCTTTAGAAATTCTACAGCCCCTTGAATCATTACCAAGGGACTTCTCAGCTGTAAGCATGACATGCAGGGGGACAGGAGCAGGATTTGGGAGGAGGCTTGCTCCCCACTTTCCAAAGGAACAGCTGTGCCTTCAGGACCATGGAGAGAGGCATAGCGTGCTGGCTGGGGCGTGAGAGAGGTGGGATGGGGGCGAGAGAGGGAAGTTAAGTCCAGCCTCTCCTTTATCCACAGAGGCACGAGGCCACGCAGCTCCGTCATGCACATTACTTTGAGCCCAAGAGACACCGTTGAAGGAGATGCATTGGGAACGACTGAGTAGAACAGGGCCGATATGACTGCATCACTTTGTTGTGCCAGGCACTTTTGACACACTGGCCAGTGTAATCCTCACCACTCTCCTGCAAATCCTAGTCTACCAAGTGGAGGGGAAATGTCCTGCAATGCCTCCTTGGCCTGGAGGACCAGGACTGAGACGTGAGGGGCATGGTCCTAGGACAGCAGCATAGAGGAGTTACTCAGTGCCTCCTGGCAATGAATTCTGGGCTTGCCTCTTGCTAGCTGGTGGCCTCAGGCGAACTACTTGATCTCTGCAAGCCTCGGTCCCTCCCCTGTAACATGAGGATAAGGTGCCCATCTCACAGGCCATTGTCAAGGTAGAGAAGCGCCTCACCCCCAGCTGGCATTCGTTTCTGAAGTCCCCCCATTAGTTACCAAATGAAGAACCAAGCCCTTGGCCCCAGGGATGGGAGGAGACCCTTCATCTCTTTTTAATGAGTAAATTACCTGCTGCTCTCCCATCGCCACTCAATGGCATCATCCTCCCATACACAAAATGACTCAAAGTAAAGGCACAACAGTGATAATTGCACAAGTGGTTGTACTGGCCATGCATTAATAGATCACTTGTGATTGCAATAGCTGTGGAAACGGAGCAGGAGAAAATGAGTTCAGGTTAATAGATCAGCGAGGAAAGACGTTGGGAAGAGTCTGAGAGTGGTTGCGGGGGAGGTGGGAGGGGCAGGCAGGGTGATGGGGACAGTTGCCAAAGGCTGAATCCAGGCAGAGGGTGGCACCAGAACTTCTCAGGCAAGAGCTTCTTCCACCCGAGACGCTTGAGCCAAGCCCAGCAGGTCCAAGGAGAGCTGATAAGATGTGCCAAGGCTGATGGGCCATTAGTCCTTCCACTGAGACAAACATCTCCTGGTAGAGCAAGGCAAAGCAATGTGCTCCTCCACGCTCCCTTCTCACCCCTCTTGCCACTCTGTTGCCATTGTTTCTGGAATGCCCTGACTACCAACCAGTTAACCCTTCAGTCGCTGCAGAGTGGGAAGATGTGGGGGAAGTCCCAGGGGAGGAGCCAGGGCAGCTGTAATGGTGGATGGGGCAGGTTGGCCATGCGTAGGGGCTTGAGACAGCAGCTATTTATTTAGCCATCAATTCAGAAGTCTGTCACTATCTGAAGCCATATGTCTGCGTGCCAGCTGACTGCCAGCCTTGGTTGGGGCTCAGCACGCTTGCTGAAGGAAAGGATGAATTCGGAAGTAAATGGAAGCGTGACAAAATGTGCTGCCCAACGGCACATCAACTAAATAATTAGGTCACAAAAAATACCTAAGAAAGAAAACACTGAAGCCACTCAATCTCTGTGGTGCTCCCACATGTAGCAATAGCCCACACAAAAGGGGCTGCTCAGGGACATCCACCAAAGCCACAGACGGGGCTGCCTCTCCCCAAGGTGGTGTCATGAGGGATGAGACTCCATTATCCCCAAATTGGTTAAGGTCAGAATTGCCTGTCCACTGGGGATTTGCCCTTTCCTCTGACATTGCAAAGTTCATTTAGTATTAATAACAGCCACCGCTTTCACTTATTAAGCATTTAGTATGTGCCAGGCTCTTTCATACACGCTAGCCCATGTAGTCCCCCAGACTGCCCTATGATGTGGATGGTTTTATTGTGTCTGTTTTACAGATGAGGAAACAGAGGCTGAGGAGAAAGGTCGAGTGATGTGGACATGGTCACGTGGCTCATAGGGACCGGAGCTGGGATGTGCATCCAGGTCTGTCTCACGCTTGTTCTATTGCTGTTGCTGACTGCGGGCCCACTGCTGGGGGTCCAGCTGCCCTCACTGTCAGAACTTACTGGCATGGAGGAGCACGGCCATTTCTCAGCCTGACCCAGAGGTGAAATCTGGCCAGCCCTGGAGGCTCACAGGAGGCTTTTGGGATGAGCAGGGGTGGGTCTGAACACCTGTGATCAGAGGTCCTCAGCTGGGACCCCTGATCCACCAGCCCTGGTCACAGCAGGCCCCTGTCAAGGCTGCAGAGGGAGGCTGCTGGTCCACGGGTCTCCCACTGATGGGGTCAGTGGGAGTGGAAGGAGAGTTGGGAGGGAAGGCGGGGAAGGAAGTGGAATTCTTCCCCCACTGTGCAAATGCCTGAAAGGTTTGGCTTTCCTGGGAAGTCCCCACAGCTAGGTGCGGGTGGGGCTGTGGAGAGGACAGTGGATTCCACGTCCAGCTGACGTGCCCCTTACCAGCTGCGCGACTGTGGGCAGGGCACTGCTCTGCTCGGCTCAGTTGCCCATCTGTGAAACGGGGACGATGAACCAGGCTCTGTCCAGCTCACGTTGGAGCATTCTGCAGACAGGAACAAGCTCTAGAGAGGCTGTGGGTCTCCTGCCATCCCCGGGCTCAAGGGCTTGAGCCTTCACTCAGGTAACTAATGCGGGGACTTCCGATGAGGAGTTCTGAAGTCCACTCTCAGGACCTGGAGACACCAGCACGGGAGAGTTCCACTCTTACCACACTCTCCGTCCCTCCTTCTCACCTGTACTGCCACTGTGTGGGACCAAGTGTCACCACCCTACATGGATAACTGACCTCCTCCCTGCCTGGGAAATAGGAGTGACCTAGGAACTAGGACTTGGAACTGTGTCTAACATTTAGCAGGCCCTCGTGAAAGCTAATAATATTATCCCTCAACGCTGTGTTCCCTCGATTTCGTTTTCCCTGGCTCCTGATATTTCCCTTTAGAAATTCACTTCCACAACTACACTCCACCCCTTGAGGTCGCCCCACCTGGCTCCTCTTCTGAAATTTCAGCCCCCAACATCTCTCTCACCCCCCATGGCCTTTGACTTCTCTGAGCCCCAGCCCACGACCCCTCTACTCCGAGGCCGTCACCATCTTCCCAGCCTCACTCCCAGCCTGACCCTTCCAAGCATCATCTCAGCCGCCCCTGCCAGCATCTTCTGTGCAACATGGGCCTATTCTCGTGGCATCTCTGCCATCCTGGGCCTTGGGTCCTCCTGATGCCCACGTCTGTGAACTGAGACCTATAGCTAGGGAAAATCCCACCCATGCAGGCTAGTGACAATCCAGATCTTGGCAGAGCCCTTGGCCATCGGCCTGTTCCTGGTCACCTCCCCTGCCCTCTGCTACTAGGCCCCTAGTTCTCAGCAGATGACCTTGCCACCCCCTGTTCCCCATGGAGGCCATGCAGCAGGAACCGGTTCCCATCTCTCTATTTCCATCTGCCCTTGCCCCTGTGGCCTTTGGAACTTCGGGCTCCCAGGGAACAGGAGAGGCGGGGGCATCCTCCTTCTTGGGCTCTGGATCCCATCTCTCTGCTTCCCCCATCAGTCACCCCTCTCCCTTTTGTCCAGGCCTCTCCATCCCCAGGGCACCAGAATCAACAAATGGCTGAGCCCGTGGACACTCCATGAAGCTGGCCTCTCCACTGCACTAGACTGTCTCCCTCCTTCTTCAGACTCTCTCCTCCCCGATGTGTCTCCCTCCTTTCCAGTTTGCCTCCCACCTCCTGAAATCTCCTTTTCAAACCCTTCTCTGTCCACGTCCCCCTGCCCACGCCCTAAATGTTGTAGGTCCCCAGAGCTCCCCAGGGTGGCTCCAGTACTTCTGCGTGGGGCAGCCACGGCCTGAAGCAGCCGCTGCTCCCTCCCACCTCCTCTGTAGGTCTCTGGTCAGTGCCCTCCTGCTGGGCCCCGTGCAGAGTCTACATCCCCATCAACCGTGCCAGGACTATCTCCAGAGCCTCCCAACAGGTCTTCCTGCTCAAGCCCATTTCCCACAGAGCAGCTGAGAGTTGGCTTTAAAATGTGCACTGACCACACCACGCCTCTGCTCGAAACTCTTCAGCAGCTCTTCAGAGCCAGCAGGATGAAACAAGTTTCTAGAGCGAGTCCCTGGCCTCCTCCCTCTCCCATCACGCCCTCACACCCTTCCTCCCTGCCAAACTGCCATCCACTTATCGTATCCATCCACTTCCCCAATGCCTAGCACAGCGCCTGGTTCATAAAGGAGATGCACTCATTTCCAGGGGAGCCTATTCACCCCTACCACTCACTTTCCTCGAAACAAGCAACTTGCCATCCGAGTCGACTGAACGAATGACGGTCACCCAGAACCCTCTCTGCCCCTTGCCATGACCCTGGTCCAGGCCTCTCTTCGCCTGTCACCTGCACATTCCTTCAAAGGCTCCTTCTCCTGAATGCCAGCCTCATCCCGTGAGCCCCTCCTCTCACCCTGCACCAAACCATTCTTGGTGTGACCTGCGTGCTACAGCAGGGGTGACGCTTGACAACATTGTGCTAAGAGGCCAGCAACAAAGGGCTACACATTATAGGATTGCATTTCGAAATGTCCAGAACAGGCAAATCTATAGAAACATAAGATGAGTGGTTGCCTTGGGCTGGGGGGATTGGGGTGGAGGATGATAGCTACAGGGTACGGAGTTTCTTTTGGAGAGGAAGCAAATGTTCTAAAATTGATTGTGTCACACCTGTCTGTGAATATACTAAAAACCATTGAATTGCACACTTTAGTTGGAAGAATTGAATGGTATGTGAATTATATCTCAATAAAGGTATTTTTTTAAAAGCCCACAATGGCTTCCCATCCCCCACCAGGGAGCCACCCGGCTGCCACTTAATCACTATTACCATGTAATAGCAGCACACTGTGCACTTAAGCACTTTGTGGGCCTCTCATTTCTAATGTAGGTATTAACGGTCATACCCATTTTGCAGACGGGAATACTGAGAAGAAGCATTTGAATGACTTGCCCAAGGCCATGTAATTACCTTGTAGTTATGTCTAGCATGGGTGCTTCTTACAATATGTTGTAAGGATTTGTTTACAAGTTTCTGCCCACTGGGCTGGAGGCTCCTGGGAATTGGCAGTGGTGTCTGGTTAGCACCGTATTCCCTGCGCCCAGTCCAGTGACCATCAGACCTGACTCGAGAACCTTAAAAGGGTATAGAAATGCTCTGGGGTGGGCTCCGTGGTCTCACAGCCCTGGACTCAGACTCCCTTTGACAAGAGCGGCTCCTACCCAGCCTGCACCCTGCTGCCCCCACCAGGAGATGGATTCTACCAACTGTTTTCTCCTGAGCCCTTGTGTGGTTCCCTTCCCAAGGCCTGTCTCCCTCCTGGGGCCTTTCCCTGTAATCAAGAGGTTGGCCCTTCCCAGAGCCACTGGCTGCATCCTGGGGCCTGGCTCTGCCCCCAGCTGTCCTCAAGTGTAGAAGGCATCACAGGAAGCTCTGTGGAAGGCCCCTGCCCTGGGCCATGCCCAGCCATGGCTCTTGAGCCCATGCCCAGTCCCTCGGACTCGGGAGTGCTGCCATTGTCCCCTGATGTCCTGGAAGGTGGCACCGGATTTGATGTGGGGTGGAGAAGGCTTCCCTGGCTGGAGCCTGAGCCTTTGTGAAGTGGACAGAGGTGTTTGAAGAAATATGGGCTTTCTCAGAGGACAGCCCAGAGTTAGCACAGCTCCTGGGGGCTTGGTGACAGATGACTCAGCAGCAGTCACTCCAGAGGGAGCAAACAATGCCACCCCACCCGTCCTCTGGCCCTGACCAGCCTGGGCTCCTAACCTCATTCTGAAAGTTATTGCCATGCCCAGCTCGCTCACTCGTGCTCTCTCTCTCTCTCTCTCTCTCTCTCTCCCCCACTTTCTTCCTGGAAATATCACTTGCCAACACCTACCAACATTTTCTGTGGGATCCTCTGAAAGTAGCTCTAATGTCTTATACTGTCCCCAAATGGCTTACATTGAGGACAATGCAAGACAATTCACTCAAAATCTTACTGAAATAAAGACTAGGCCACATGCCCCTCCCTGGCAAGGTTGGCCATGCCCTGTGACTCTCAAATTTTTCACTCGTGACCCAGCCCTCCCTTACCCTGAAGTCAGAGGTTGAAATCAGTGCAACCACCGAGGTCCAGAGGGCTCCGGCTCAAACTCCCCAAGTCCTGCGGAGCAGCCCGCAAACCCTCCCCTCCTTGTGTGCCCCTCAGGGAAGCCAGGCCCTGGAGCCCTCGGTGCACAGCAGTGAAGCCGCTGCTGGCTCTTAGAAACCAGAGCTGGCAAAGGCTGGTAGGATGCCCAGCTGGCCCAGGGGGCCTGGCTCCCTTCCTGGGATCATGGGGCCCTGGGACCCCCTTCTGGCTGCAACCTCTGCTGAGACAGAGCCCCGCTCCAGAATGACTGTTGGGGGCAGTCTGCCCCTCCATAAAAAGCAAGACCCCAACTTGGCTATGTGTCTGCACTGCAGGATTTAGCTCCAGGCAGCTCCCGAGTCCCTGTCCCCAGCAGTGATAGGTGCAAAACCAGCTGTGATGCCCAGAAGCAGAGAGGGAAGACGACAGCAAACAGAAGCTCAGCCCCTCTCCTAGGGCAAGGAAAGAAGGGGTCCTTCCCCAGCCCCCAGCATGAAACTCTCTTTTCTCTACACCCCAGGCAGCGTGTTTGGTGGCTGCCCGGGGGACAGGCCTGCCCACCCCTGGGCCCAGCTGCTGGAACAAGCAGCAGCACTTACCATGATAGAGAAGATGAGGGGGATGAGGTTGAGGGGCCAGACAGGGCAAAAGCAAGAGGCGATGGCAAGGATGAGGTAATCTTTGGGGACTTCCTGGTCCTGGGCACAGGAGATGGTGGCGATGGAGGATGCCCGCCTCGAGCTGGCCCGTGACGGGGACCGGGGCAGTGAGGCCTCCAGGTGCTTCTCAGAGATCGCCTTGAAGGGCACGCCGTGGCCATTCTGCTCCAGATCCAGAGCCCCCGAGAGAGACTTGGACAGATTCCGGGTCTTGTCATCCTTGTCCTCTACCTTGATGAGGAGCTTCTCCATCTCCGGCAGGTCCAGGGGTGAGGTGGAGCCCGGCTCTTGCGCTGGAGGAAACTGAGGCTGCAGGAGGTTGGCCATGTTGGCCTGGGCCTCGAGCCGCTCTAGCTCCAGGCTGGGACAAGGGGCTCCAGAGGGACCTCAGCGCACCATTCCCCAGCCCCGGGGAGGGGCAGAAGCATCACCCAGGGGACCCAGGGCCAGCTGGGTGCCGGGAGGGTCAGGTGGGCTTCTCAAGGCCAGCTGAGTTCAGAGGCCGGGGCCTGCCTCCTGCCCCGTGGAGCTCGCAGGAAGCTGGAGCCAGCCTTCAGCTCCGTTCAAGTTGGAGGCCAACTTTGCTGGCACTGCTGACAGCACAGACAGGCAGGGAAGCAACAGAAAGCTCAGAGAGCAGAGTGAAGAATGCTCCTCTTCCCAGTAAGGCTTAGGCTAAGTCAGGGAGGCTGTGTGTGTGTGTGTGTGTGTGTGTGTGTGTGTGTGTCCGCACCGCACAGCCTCCCTCCTGCTCCGCCCTCCTTGGAGATGCTTTTCCTTTTCAATTCCCCTCTCCCCAGAGAATCACCCAGCTGCATTCTGCCCAGCCTGGCACAGCCCAGCCCAGCCCAGCAGGACTTGGGACAGCCTCTGCTTTCCATCGCAACCCCAGGGTCTGCTGCTCGGGACTGGGGGGCTCTGGATGAGGAAAAGACAAAGTGGGTCACAAAGGGGTGTGTCTTCAGCTGGCCTGGAACTGAGCTCTCCTCTCTTCTGCCACGGCAGGCTCATGCTTCCTCACCTCTGTTGGGAATGCTGGCCCCGGGGCCCCCCTGCCATATCCCACTCAGACCCTGACCCCTAAGCCCTAGAGACATCCAGCCAAAGCCTGGGTCTTGGCACCAGGCGCAGGGGAGATGCGAGCAGCAGTGTAGCCCCTGGAGGGTCCTACTTGGCTCGGTAAAAGGGGTCCCAGGCCCAGCAGCGCTTCTCTGCCATGTCAAAGAGCAGGCAGAAAAGACCCTCCTGCTCGGCAGCTGCTCTGGGCAGACGCCAACTCTGAGGGGCCTTGGGTTCCACTGTTTGTCCTCTTGGATGTTCTCTGTCTTCGTTCTCTCTTATGTCTTCTTCATCTGTTGCTGCCTCCTCCTCTAGTCTCTGCATCTCTTTCTCTCTTTGTCCCTGATGTTCCTCCTTGCAGTGTTTTACAAAGGTGACCTGGACCACCAGAGGTGTGTGTGTATGTGGTTTGGGGGGAGCTGTATGAAATAGTTGAAAATCTTAGGGTCATACACGATGTGGAGCCTCAGAGGCTGTGAAGTTCAAATCCGTTGATATCCCATTACAGATTAGCAGCACAGGTGTGGCGATGGAAAGGTGCTCACCTCACACTGTATCCCAGTCAGGTGTCCATCCCTCGTCGGGTTCCGGGGTAGTTGAGAGCAAAACCGGCCATAGTAGTGGGAAGACATGGCTTTGGGTTATGTACTGAGCTGCTTTGGAAATGCCACTTCCATCAAAGACAGGGCCGGCAGCGGGAAGCAGAATGACCTGGCAGAGAGAGGAGGACTGCCGCAGAGAAGGAAGGAGCACAATGGACAAGCGTCAGACGCAGGACCAGCCAGAGGGGCCATTTGTGGCTTTGGGGCAAATTTTCAGGTTTCATATAAATATATTTGTTCAATAAAGGAAACCCACTGTCATTTGCAAAATACAAGCCTTGGGGAAGGTGCCTCCTCCTTCTCTCAGTTCTCAGGGAGGCCAGGAGCAGGGCCAGGGCAGTGTGCTGGGCTCCCCTGCCCAGCAGTTGCCAGTAATATGTTAATGCCTTTATAATATGAAAGCTCCTTCAGAAGGCGGCAAGTTGGATCCCTGAGACCCCTAGGCTGTAAGTCGGTATCCAGTTGGACCTTGGGTGGAGGGCTCGGGTCCTCTGCAGGGCCTATGGTGGCCTAGCCCAATTCAGTAGCCTCTAACCACATGTGGCTCCTGAGCACTTAAAATGCGGTTAGTACAAGTTGAGATGTGCTGTGAGTGCAAAACACACACTGAATTTTGAAAACTTGGTCGGAAAAAAAATGTAAAATATCTCATTAATATTTTTCAAGAATCAACCTAAGTGCCCATCAGTGGATGAGTGGACAATGAAAATGTGGTATATATACATACACACACCATTTTTGCAGCAACTTGGATGGAACTGGAGACCATTATCTTAAGTGAAGTATCTCAGGAATGGACAAACTCGACATGTTCTCACCTACCAGTGGGGGCTAAACAAGGGGTATATATAATCCCAAATCAGTGTAATAGACATTGAAAACTAAGAAGGGGGACGAAGAATAAAAATCTACCTATCTGGTACAATGTACACTATTCTGGTGACGGGCACACTGAAAGCCCTGACTTCAGCATAACACAATGCATCCATGTAACAAAAAACACTCGTATCCCCTAAATCTATTGAAATAAAAAGAACTTTTCACATTGATTCATATTGAAATGATAATATTTTGGATATATTGGGGTCAATAAGTCATTATTAAAATTAATTTCATCTGTTTCTTTTTACTTTTTTAAAATGTGCCTAGTAGGAAATTTAAAATTAAAAATATGTCTCGCATGATTTCTGTTGGGCAGTCCTGGCCTACAAGACAAAAGGAACCAGACACAAAGAATTTATTTATTATTAAATAATACATTTACTATTTATTAAATTTTTGACAAAATAAAAAGGGGAAAAAAAGTCAAAGCAGGGCGTGGTGGCTCACGCCTGTAATCCTAGCACTCTGGGAGGCTGAGGTGGGAGGATCACTCAAGGTCAGGAGTTTGAAACCAGCCTGAGCAAGAGCGAGACGCCGTCTCTACTAAAAATAGAAAGAAATTAGCTGGACAACTAAAAATATACAGAAAAAACTAGCTGGGCATGGTGGCGCATGCCTGTAGTCCCAGCTACTCAGGAGGCTGAGGCAGAAGGATTGCTTGAGTCCAGGAGCCTGAGGTTGCTGTGAGCTAGGCTGACGCCACGGCACTCTAGCCCGGGCAACACAGGCAGACCCTGTCTCAAAAAAAAAAAAAAAAAAAAAAAAAAGTCAAGAAGTCCCCAGAGTAGTCCTTGGCAGCGAGGTTGCCTGGACGGGCTGGGGTGGGGGCACTTGGGGACCGGAGTTTGCTCCGCCTGTGTAAGATGCTGGGGACTGCAGCGCCACCTAGTGGTTTGGTGGTGATGAGCAGGATGACCGAAGTCTGGTAGAAAGTCGGGGGTCTGAGAGGCAGCAGCGGGCGTGGCTCCAGGGCTTGCTGCCCAGGGTCCTGCTCCAGCCTTCAGTTGCCCCAGGTAGGGTCCCATTTAGGTTCTCACATGAAGGCCCACGGGCTATATTCATCAAAGTGAGTTTGGCCTGCACAGTGTTGACTCAACACATTTTTTAAAACTTTAATTTCAGGTAAAAATTGGGGTTTCAGACTTTTCTTAACATGAAGACCTGGGAATCCTGGGACAATTTCCCTCAACAGCTGGGCCAGCTGCAGCCTTTAGAAGGAATTTGAATGACCGGGCCAATTCCGCACTCATGTGGCCTGCCTCTCGGGGCCTAAGTGAGGGGCCCTGGCCTAGCTAGACAAGTGGCCCGGCCTTTTTCTGTTCCCCCGCTGGCTGGCCTAGCTGCCCTCTGGTGTGGATGCAGGGGACTGAAGAAAGCCATTCCTCTCTCTTTTCCCCTTCCCTACTGGGCTGTGAGCTCCCAGAAGGGGCAGGTGCACCCCCCCCCCCCCCGCTCCCTAGGCCAGGGCCTGGCTCACAGGTAAGGCTGGCTGGGTGGTCAGAGGAAAAAGAAAACACCAACCAAATGCCTGGGGCGTGTCCACTCTGACACTAATTCCACCTCTGCCCACCCCAACCCTCTGTGCACCCTGCATGTGAAGGACGCTGAGAGAGGTTCGGGTGTGAATGGTGGCCCTGAAAACTGGAGGGCCTTTGGGGGGTGAGGTGGGGCAGGGAAGAAACCTCAGAAGTGTAGGTAAGTTCAAGCCTAACCCAAGAGAAAGCGGAAATACCCGCCCTCCATGCCTGCACCCTATAACCCTTTGGACCCTTGGCGTCTCATTGGGTGTCAGGAAACCCCACAGGCCGACAGGGCGGCTGTGACTCAGCAAACTCCTCTTCTTGCTGAAGCCTTCCTGGCCCAGCTCACCTTGCTCCAGGGGCCACAGCAGCCTCACGGCATCTATGGACACCACACACACACACACACTGTGCGAATGTGAGAAAAACTTGATGTGATCATGCCCCCGTTACAAGTTCCCCAGAATTTCACATCCAGCGAGGGGGGGCTCCCTTCAAAAGAACCCACTGGGGCTACTTCGTCCTTTCCATCCTTGCTCAAAACATACCCCTACTCCTCTTCGGAGTTATCCCAAGGAGACACAGTGTTCACCTTTTAGCAACAATTATTAAGACGCTAATGAAAAGGAAGCTGCATTTATCCCTCCCAGTTCTCTGCAGGTCTGTTCACACACCTACTTGCCTGTCTGCATGATAATTGGTGACATGGACCATCTCGTGATCTGCTCTTTTAACTCACCTTTGCGTTCGTTTTGATAGAATAACAGAGGTTGCTCTGCCATGCCTCTATGATTAGGCATTTGTGTTGTTTCAAATCTTTCACTATGATGTGCAGGGCTGCTGTGACCACATTTTTGCAAATGTGTTTTTCCTATCGGATTACCCCCTTAGAATATGTTTATTGTGATTTTGCCAAATTGTTCTCTGTCAAAAAAGGAACAGATACAAGGTACAACTAGACATCTGTAAAATGTGCCCTTTTCTTTACATCCCTGAAAACACTGTGTTTTATCATTGCTATTTGTTTCTGCTGCTACGTTTCACTAATTACTAGAGAGGCAAGTGCTGCTCCCCGTAAGGCAGGCAGCTGGTGCAAAGGAAAGGGTTGGAAATCTACTTCCTAAGAGGAGCCAAGAGACTGAGCATACAACAGCCATTTTTTTTTTTTTTTTTTTTTTTTTTTTTTGAGACAGATTATTAATCTGTTGCCCGGGCTAGAGTGCCATGGCATCAGCCTGGCTCACAGCAACCTCAAACTCCTGGACTCAAGCAATCCTCCTGCCTCAGCCTCCCAAGTAGCTGGGACTACAGGCATGTGCCACCATGCCCGGCTAATTTTTTTCTATAT